>CAAKHF010001242.1:4866-16634 GCA_901007745.1 Hippocampus kuda | reverse complement strand
GGAACAGTGTGGTTGTGTGTGTGTGTGTGTGTGTGTGTGTGTGTGTGTGTGTGTGTGTGTGTGTGTGTGTGTGTGTGTGTGTGTGTGTGTGTGTGTGTGTGTGTGTGTGTGTGTTTTCCGGCCACCAAGAGAACACCAAAAATTTGATGAAAAGTTGCACTCAGTAGCAATGTACTGCATAAAAACACACAGCAGCCCGAAAACATGGAAAATGTGAGCACACATATGTGCCTAATGTATTGTCCTTCTTTGTTCCTCTTTTGTGGGGTCGCTTGGCAGCTGGCAAACCAGCTCAAGTGTGTATTACTGCCACCAAGGGATACTACATTGTCCTTTTTCTGAATTGATGGCAGTGAGACGTTGTCAAATTTGCTCTCGCCATTTAGTGGTGGGGGTATGAAGTGCATTTATATGTCCATTTTTTTCCTCAAATCGGTTAGCTAAGTGACATGTGATCGTATGTGAAAAAAAATAAAATAAAAACTGAAGTCAATCCAGCAATGTATTTTATATTAGATCGCAATAAAAAGCTATGTTTGTCAGCGAACACCAGAGATTAAGTAAAGAAATGTTTTATTGACTTTCCCTTGATCTGCATCGTAATGCATTAGACCAGTGGTTCTTAACCTTGTTAGAGGTACCGAAACCCAACCAGTTCATATGCACATTCACCGAACCCTTCATTATTGAAAAAAATATATATGTTTATTTTTTACAAATTCAAGACATTAAAAAACACATTTATTAAAAACTGAAAATAACTTTAATAGAATTTCAAGACATAAGTATAATTATTTTTAATTGTGCACAAAATGAACCAGCCAGTGATGGCCAAGCAGGCGTGTCATAACTAATTGACATGTTGAGTCGGATGTGTCTTGACCTCCATGGCAGAGGCCCCGTCGAACCCCTGACACAGATTCACCGAACCCCTGGGGTTCGATCGAACCCTAAGAACCACTGCATTAGACTATACAGAATGTTCTGTCTACACATGCGCTCGCATGAGTGTGTGTGTTACTTACCCGTATTTCTGTTTTCATTTCACTTTGATTGTGTGCAACATCTTGAAAACTATGACTAATCATCATAAATGCTCTGAAATGTAAGTGTCAGATTTTCCACCAGAATGCGTCATTAGAACTTTTGTCTCTCTCTCAAAGGGTAAAATGTGACTGCCACTGTTTGATATAAATAAAACCAATTGCATGAGCGTTTTTGCCCCACACACTTATTGTATCATCGAGGGGTCTTTGAACCACATTCCTGCCAGTGTGCAGTGCAGATTCGGTCCACGGGGGAAAGGGAAAATGAGAAGTTTAGCAACAGGAAAACCGCTATGAGAACATTCCAGGCAGAGCAGAGTTGAGCTGCGCGGGACAATGAGGGGTGGGACAAAACTGTACTTTGCAGAAAAAAAAATGTAATCTTGCCTTTTGATCACGGTCAAAGACATCAACAAAAGGCCTCCCTTCGCCGGCCAACTCTTTCGAGCAACCCTCACTGGGTGCGAGCAGTCTGGCTCCGGGCTGCTCGTTTGTGTGTCATTGTAGATTTGGAACGAGATCCGAGATGAGATAATCTCACACCGCTGTGGCTGCGTCTTCCATTATTTTCACTTCTGTCGCACTTCAGGACCATTCTCAAAAACAGCAGATTTTGAAGGTCAGCGTCGTCTACAAACGCGAAGCAAGGATGCGAGTTGTCTTTGGGATCTAAACTCTTCAATCGAGCTATTCGCGGAGGAACGAAAGTCGCTCAAGTAATGGACACGTTGAGGTTTTAAACAGGAGGGACACGAAGTACACATGGAAGACGTGCGGTGTTCACACTCATCACGTTAAGAGGAGCTCCTAGAAAGAGGTAATGGCGTCAGATATGCATTTGGTTGACCTGTTTATTTTTGGACACGAAGTGGGACTGATTACATGTTTTCCCCGAGAACCAACAGGTGTCATCAAATGGTCAACTTGAGATGGAGATTTAAAAGGACTGTTTTGACAAAGTGGCCACGCACTATTTTACTTACGGGATATCGTAAATTGAAGACATTTCATGCAAAGAAAGAAATTGCAACATGTCATATTCAAATTGAATTGAAAATCAGAGTGCCTGCCGAAAAGACGGCAGTGCAATAGTATAAGTTTGGACTCGCCCCCTCATTCAATTAATTTCTTAACTGAATATTTTAACATTTATTATACATTAGATTGTAAATAAAACACAGTCTTTATTATAATATTCTGATTTGCCCCAGTATTATATTTTTCCACTGGTATTCTCAATCACATATTAGCGGTTCTTGTTTTGGAATATGATGATCCAAAGTTTTTGAATGCCCAAATATCTACTGTACTGGACATGATGTGACTGAAAGTTTCTCAAACGTCAATAATTTACCAATTTATAACAAAATGTTATACACGCATATGCTATAGTAAATTTATGATCATAATATACTTCTCTGTACTATATTGTATTTACACTCAATAGACACGGTATTTGGTACACTCGTAAGAAGGGAGATGAAAAATCCTGACTTTGCAATGATTAATTGGTTTAAGTTTAAGTGATTTAAGTTTTGATTGACACATGTTGTAACATTTGTTGTTATTATTGCAGTTGGCGCTTGCGATGGCATCAACGTGTACTGCGTTAAGGGGAGATATTTTCCCCCTCCCATGGAGCTAAGCTTGGAGAACTGAAGTACAATAAATACACTATCAGGCCATCCATTCATCTTATGCACCTCCAGAGTCGTGCGTGTGTCCCATCTTATTTTGGGCGGGTGGTGGGAAACACCCTGTACTGGTCGTGAGCCAATTGCACAAGCAAGCATTCCTTCTCACATTCACACATATTAACAATGTGGAGACTTCAAAGTTAGCATGCCAGTTTGTGGAATTCAGGTGGGATCTCCTGTCGACTTGACAAAGATCTGGTCAGCTGAATTGGATCGGCAAATATTTTGCATTTCATCATCGTTAATAATCTAAGGTTTTCAGGCTTTATTTTTTTCCTAATATTTTTAAATAATTGGGAGGGTCATTTGGGGTGTCCCCCCCCCCATTGTCTGTGTGATTTTAGGAGGATTTTTAGGGTTTGACTGTAATTATTCTTTCATGATAAATTTCAATAGCCATTGATTATATGCACATTTGGGTGATTTGTGGGCCAGGCTGGTCCCAATCCCCCAACAATTGTTTGGATAGATTGGTCCACCATCTGATCGGATCGGTGATCGGTTATCTTTTTTTATTTGACTCTCTGATCGGTGATTGGCCCCAAAATCCTGATCGTGTAGAGCCTAGAATCTAGAATAGCTAGCGAAAACCCATGAAACTCCACATGGCAAGGTCACAGCTCGGATCGGAGCCCCGAATGTGTTCGCCACTTATCCACGATAAAACACAGAAATGCTATAGTGCTATTCAATTGATAGCCCATTTACAATTTACAGACTGTTCCTGTTACCTGTTAATGCCACTCCATGTATGCCTTACCATAAGCAATTCATACCTTGCTAAAATATAATGTACCGTCTCTGGGTCTTATTTCCACAGCCTACACCTGAGAGCCTGTCGGATAAGGTAGACCCTGGCCGATATTGATCTTGCGTGTTCTTGTGCCGCCATGGTTTGTGCTTCGTGCTGTCTTTCAGTCCAGCCTCAATTTGTCAGTTTGTCTATTGCCTCACGAGTCCATGGTGCCACTCTTTACCCTTTGTATACAGCCTCAGGATGCTGGACAAGGGGTGGAACCCTTCGTGCATTCTTATCTTGATATCAGCATGATGCCAGTGGCAGTGGGATGATTACTGGTACAGCGTAGGTGTAGGATTGGGATTAGGCTGACACTATCGAAACATTTTGAAACTGATTATCTAATCGGGAAGCACCATGGAGTAGTGGCTAGCATATCCACCTCACAAGACACAGGTTGGGGCATCAACAGCATCAACAACGAACACATTAATACACTGTGCACATGTGAGGAGAAAGGTCTAATGCAATCGTGTCCATATATTTATACACATATTACATTAAAATGGCTTCGGTTTATTTTCCTGAGAGGTTTTTCTTTCGTGCAGCGAGGCCGTGTTCAAGAGCTCATAGAGGCTGCTGTGCTGTTGCATGCCCCTACCATCCGCCACACGAACCACACAGTCATGCAGATGGAATGAAAGATCTGCTTCACTGAGTCTAAGCTGTCGATGGGAGGAAGAGATGACAATGGATGTCTTCCCCTTGGGTCACAGGGGTTTAGCTTTGGACAGAAAGGAGACAAACAGGAGAGAGCTCAGAGAGGAAGCATGCTGGAGTCGAATGTCAGACCAGCCTACGATGGAAGGACACGATTACGATAAAGTGATCGCCTGATAAATGAAACCCAGCTGTGCCCCTCCACTGATATTATGAGTGGGTGGAGTTGTGTTTATGCTACACTTACAGATTTACAAGCACTGACTTGCAGGCTGCACAATGCAGGAAGTGCCATGTAAATGCATGAAGCTCTTAACCGGATTTGGAGGGGGTGGTGCCTGGTAGCGGATGGGGTTGCAAGTCCAAAGATAGTTTGTTGCTCTTCATCAGATTTTCGTGTCAGGTGGAAATGGCGTCCAGCAAGCATCTCACATTTGATTTGGCTCAGTCATGGGAATCAGCAATACTCGAATAAAAGGGAAACTTAATCCCCAAATTTGCTTCACAAGAATATGTCTAAAATCTGCATTCTAATGAAAATGGTGTTTGTGGAATATGAGTTAAGCAGTAAGATCCACCCGTTAGACCAGTGGAATGGAACAAATGACTGTCACCAAAATTTGCGGCTGACTTCCCCTTTAAGCAGGGAATCACTAATTTCATCATCACTACTAAGCTTCAGGTAAAAATAGGCTCAAGGCGACTACACTAAATAGGTGTTTTGTGAATGAATACTCTGCGCTGCGGCCTTCCTGTATGGAGTTTGAGCATTCTCCCCATGCGTGGATGGGTCTTCTTTTGGCATTTCGGCTTCCCCTCACTTTCCAAAAAGTTGTTCTTCAGTTAATTGAATGTTCTAAAATTGTGCTTTTGTGTGAATTGATTTTATTGGATTTTCTGTTTCAGTGTATTTTATTTCAAACAGCATATAGCTAAATGCAAGCAGTCGAAAACAAAAGGAGCTAATAGTTGAATTTAAAATGGTTACGGCTGAAGCGTTGCTTCTAATCGCCGCACCTTACTATCATTCTCTCCAATTAAGTCGAATAATTACATGAATAATAGAAGGTATTTATACCCAAATGTGCGAAATATACATTTGCCTATAGAATCATATGCCCAATTTCAGTCATATCCAAACACCGGAATTTAAAAGCATCAGTTTCAGCTCAATTTTGTATATTCTGTACATTTGTCTGACAAAAACCAAAAACACCCTAAGACTTATAATGATCCATACTTTTCAAATAGTTTTTTTTTTTTTTCTGGAGGATTTTCTTTTCAAACGGTCAACACTTGTACTTTGTTTCATGTCTGCTAATAAATGATCTCATAATTTTACTCCATAAACTGATATGCACCTGCTGTTCAACGTAGTACAAAATCTTAGTTGTTCAAAATTTCCTTTCAGACTTAAATTATATTTGCTCTGTCTAGCCTCAAACATCTTTTGAATATTTCTTGGAAACAAGTTATGCCTCGTTGAACACATCATTTTCAGCTATTCTATATTGCGCCAGATATTTAAACTTCATTGTCCCAGATTTAAAAAAACAATGCATCGGTGTGTTCATAATAGCCCACATTATGCACGATTCCTTTGGCTCTTTTTTTGCACGGTGCACACAAGGGTACTTGTATTTCCTCGAACCTCAACACAGTCAGTCAAATGTGGAAGTACAAGATCACAATATAATGTATCGAGTGATTTGTAACTTGACGTGGTTGACTCTTCCTAAAATTCCCACTGTGCATAAATTTTTGGCCCTTACATACTGAATGTGACATTTCCAGCTCTTGTTTTGCTCAGTAATAAATCCCCAAAATATCTGCTGATGATAGCGAGTTCATCAGCAGACATCAAATGCTAAGATGAGCAAAAAAATGCCCACCCTGTCAGCAAGCCCACACATTTTTTCTGTTTGCATGTGCATTGTCTGCTTGGAGGGTTTTTTTTTTTGTTTGTTTGTTTGTTTGTTTGTTTTCAAGTGTGGGAACAATGTACAGTGGTTCTAACATTATATTATCTACTTGACACACTGAAAAAAATGGTGTGTTGAATTTGCTCAATTTTACTTCGTCAAGTGATTGCCCAAAATAAAATGATCTGATCAAGATATATTTTTTTAAGTAGACAATACATCTTCTTAAAAATATATATCTAATCCAAATGTTTTAATGTGTGTCCATGCACTTGAAGGAATAAATTGAGTACATTCAACACACCATTTTTCCTGTGAACAATGAACATGCACTTCAATTGAAAAGCTCAAGTTTTTTAGAGGGTGAAACTGTGACATCACGAAGGCACCGGTAGCCTATTAATGCTTATAGCATGCGAACACTCACCTAACGACACAATGCTTCCGCATTGTATGAAGGCTGTGCTGCTTGCGTGACCCCCGGCAGTGAGGCCCTCAACAATGAGCAGCCAGAGTCTCGCCGGCCAGCCGGGTGGGGCCACTCAATGGCAGGAAGCATCGCCATCAATATTTACTCTGCAAGCAGGGCAGCTGAGCCTGGAGCCTGACTAGCACAGCGCCACACGCAGTCTCAGCCCACTTATACAAACACTCTGGAGTGCTGTTACAGCCTCCTTCCCCCACCAAGTCCTGTTTTCTCCCCATCTCGAGTAATTAGAACACAGGCAGACAGGCTGGGCCCACTGACTGTTGTTTTGGACCTCGGTGTTTCCTCTGTGGCTTTGGACACCACTTTAGATTTCATTTCCAGGGCAACTGAAATGTCAAGCAAATCGCATTTGTGCCTATCTTTGACTATATCAGTTGTGTGCATTGACTCTCTGTCTGCTCCACAGAATGGAAGGCTTCACAGTGGTACTAGTTGAACTGCTGCTGTTAATGTCTGCTCACTTCGCAGGTGGGTGAAGGATGAAGCTGTGCATTGCAGCACCCTTATGCAATGTGGTTCTTCCGTGAGTGTATGTAACCAAAATTTTGGTTTGGAGATGAGGCCTGTCGTTTACACACATGCTGATCTGGTTACATTTCAAACTATTAGGTTAATCAGCAACAATTTTGGTTTGATCTCAAATAGTCTTAAAAATCCCCTATACTTGACTACAGCACTTAAAATCTCTGATTAAAAAAAAAAAGATCCACGACATAATGTCCCTGGTTGTTTTGTGTGATGTAAAGCAATGCACACAGTAAACAGCGGCGTGAAAATGACATTCCGCAGGGATAAAAAGTCATGTCAGCATCTGTACAGTTACAGATACTGTCAAATATTCATTTAAGTTCTTTGGCTAATGATTTTTACTGAATACTCGATACATAGCTTCCATCCATTTGTCAGTCCATTTGAGCCTCCATGAACCTGTCAGTCACGCAAAGGACACATAGAGACATACAGCGCATGTTTTTGTCAAAGAAAGGCGAGCAATGGGAAAACACAAGCACTCCACACACAGAAAGACACAAACCGACAAAAACTCGAGTCCACAACTCTTTTAGCTCTGCATTTTGTGCTCGTGTGAAACTGCTCCTCTGCCTCCTGGTGGGCGGAAAACGCAAATCAATTCATACAAAAGGGTGAATGCGTGTTGTTTCATGGTAATCTAAAAGTACTGTATATCTGAATGAGAAATAATAATAATTCTCCAGAAGTTGGTAATGGATGCATACGGCCCTGACAAACATCTTCATCATTTGCAGATTCCGAGAATGACGGGAAGCTGCTGTGCGCATGCGAGAATGACAAAGGCACATGTGTGAATGACACATGCAGGGGCGACATCTGCTTCTACACGTGGGTGGACGGTCATGAGGAGAAGGGTTGCTTCTCCAACGAGAACTACAGGGAGCAGTGCTACACTTCCTTTCCCCGCTTCCACGTCAACTGCTGCAGAGAGAACCGATGCAATGCCTTTGCAACGCCGCCTCCAAACATCAGTTAGTGCCCACATTACACTGCTCTACATATGAAAATTCACACTTTGAAACCTTGACGTCAGCGTGCTCTTGTGTTCACACAACCACTCCGCTTTGACCAAAATACATAATACATAATATAAAGCAACAACCTCTGGTGCTCCAAAATCGTTTTGTTCAACCCTTCTTATTATACCTTAAAGTTGACATTTCATCAGCTCCAGTTGACCGACAATGAAAAAGGAGCAGTGGTGGTTCTAGATCAATTTCACTGAGGCACAATCTATCTATTTTGATAGAGGGGCACATTCAACCCAGGGCAAAAAAGACAAAGATTCGAAATCTTATTTGACTTTTTATTTTCATCAAACGTTTAAACCTTTGCAGACATAACATTACAGTAACAATGAAAAACAGTATAATAATCACAGTAGCACTGAATTAAGTGCTGAAAAAAAGATTCATATAGGTGCCAATCTTGTGGAAGAGTCTTAAGCTGCCCCTACTATTACAGCAACTGTATTTTGCGATTTTGGTGATTTCTGGCAAACAGTCCAAAGTGATTCCAGATTCAGTGCTTTTGACCTCCTAGATTCAATGCAAAGTACACCAATATTACTTAATCTATCATCATTCATAGTGGACATGAGGTATGTTTTCCCAAGATTTAATGTGGAAAAACTCCGCTCTGCATTGGCGGGTCTTCTTTAAATTTGCTGATGTCTGTGGAGAAAGACAAACCGAATAGATCATCATTTTTGCATGGACACAGCAGATACACTAACCTGCTACACTTACACTGTTTAGGCACTCACACACACATAATTGTCCAAAATGTACACACACACACACACACACACGCAGACAGTCTCAGTTTCCTCATTCTCAGGACCTTCATCTGTCTCTTCATTTTTAACTTTAAATTTTTAACAGTGAAGAGGAATTAGAATTACACTTCAGTAACCTGACTGTTGCGGGCTTGCTTGGTTTTTTGTTGTGGTCTTACCTTGACAATATAATATCACTCGTCACCATGGTAATCTTGGGACTGCTTCTCTTCGCGCTCGTCTTTTTTCAGTGGTGCAGCGCACTAAAAGGTCCGACGAGAATGTTAAGCCAGGTACTTTAGTTCCACCTTTGGCGACTGGGCGCTATTGTATAGTCCACGTTCGGAGGGGAGGGGCCACAGGGGGGTCCAGAATCAGTGCTACAGGGGCACTGGCCCCTGTTGGCCCCTTCCCAGAACCGGCCACTCAAAAGGAGCACAAAGTGACAACTGCATCCATGTCATGAAACCGTGCATGCAGATGGCGAGACGACCACAATACCGCCGCAGCAGCCCCGTCCGGAGCTGTGGATCACCGTGGCTCTTCTGCTCCTTTTCACGGCTACCAGTTTGTGCGGCCTGCTGATCTTCCTGCGCTTCCGGCGCGTGCACTTCCGCCTCAAAAATGCAGATGACCATGACTCCACCATGCTCAAGGTCCCGAACGGAGAAGACCCTACTTATGGTGTAAGGGATTTGATCTCGAACGTGGTTCAGCGTTAAGCAGCGTTCCAGAGTTTCAAGACAGACTGTGTGTGTTTTTCCAGGGTATATATGATGAGTTCTGCACATCAGGGAGTGGGACTGGCCTTCCCTATCTGGTTCAAAGGACTATGGCCAGGCAGATTTCACTTGTGGAATGTGTTGGTCAGTCGGAATTATCATCACTGCTGCTGGTGCTTTCCACCATTTTTGTGCTTAACCAATCTCTCATTATTGACATCCCAGGTAAAGGCAGGTATGGAGAAGTCTGGCGGGGAACTTGGATGGGGGAGAGTGTAGCAGTCAAGATTTTCTCCTCCAGAGACGAGCAGTCCTGGTTCAGAGAGACCGAGATCTACAATACTGTGCAGCTGAGGCACGACAATATACTGGGTGCTGCGCTCGATTTTATACCAGCAGATGTGAAGCATCAGTCAAAAGGCCAACTCTAAAAACAGGTGTGTTCTATTCCTACTTCAGGTTTCATAGCCTCTGATATGACTTCCAAGAATTCCAGCACCCAGCTGTGGCTCGTCACTCACTTCCACGAGTTGGGTTCACTCTACGACTTCCTGCAGTACAGCAGCTTGGAGCCCGAGAGCTGCCTGAAGATGTGCCTGTCCGTGGCCTGCGGCCTGGTCCACCTCCACACCGAGATCGTCAGCTCCCAGGGCAAACCAGCCATCGCCCACCGAGATTTGAAGAGCAGAAACATCCTGGTGAAGAGGAACGGGCAGTGCTGCATCGCCGACCTGGGTGAGAATCCAGCAGAAGCATCACAGCTCCTCACAGCAGTTTATCAGCATGACTTATAAAGGATGACGCCCTGCTTTACCTGTACTCCGCTGCCAGGTCTGGCCGTCATCCACTCGCAGTCCAATGACTACTTGGATGTGGGCCACAACCCTCGTGTCGGGACTAAACGCTACATGGCACCTGAGGTGCTCGATGAGAGCATACGAATTGATGTCTTTGAGTCCTACAAGCAAACGGACATCTGGGCCCTGGGCTTGGTCTTCTGGGAAATTTCACGCAGAACAATCGTCAACGGTAACTACGCTGTAATGGCATTAGTCGAACGGTTCGACAGTCAAATCATTCAAAATTCAACCAAAGATTGAGAATGATGTAGTACTCAATTATGGTGATATAAAGGAAAACAGTTTTACATCATTCAAATTTTTTGTATTGTTTTCTCGGACGCGGCTAAAACAGCACCGGGTGACGCACTTTGGCGTCCACCATGAGTCACCCCTAGCCCATATACAGTAACTTGTGCGCTTTTGTTTTCATCTTGCGGTGAGTTGTTCTTCCCCCTGAAAATCCATCTCCCCTTCTGACGGTCCACTTCAGAGCACCTCGTTGTCGGCTCTGAGTGTGCACATGTCACGGAGAGAATGAAGAAAGTCAGACATGACTGCCAGCATGTGGACAGGGGCTTTGCGGTGGCGTGGCCGCTTTAGAGCGTCCTGTTGTCGAAGCATGGAAAAGCACCACGACAACCCGGTGGGATATTTTCCCGCCACCAGAGGCTTTAAGCGGATATATTTTTGTGACGCAAACATGCGGTTCTATATGGGCATAAGAAAGATGCCAGATGAAGTAGCATCCATTTTTCCAGGTCATAGTAGCAGAATTTGATTGAAAATTGACAGTTGAGCGGGGCCTCGATTCAACGCATTCACTTCATTGCTTGAAAGAGAACGGATGGATTTTTCACAACGTTGATGTGTTGTTTTACACCTGTAGCAATTTTTAAAATCAATCCAATTAGGCAGGGATGTCAACAACACTTTCCTCCATTGTATGTCCAATTTCTAAAGACATGTTGGTTTTTTTGTCACAATACAGGGACTTTGAGTGTCAGTGTCTGAATTGAATTGTTTCAGAAAAACAACAAGAGACTCAATGTACAAATTCCGTCCCACGTTGGTGAGCTACTAAAAATATTTGGCAAACTACTGGCGGCGTAGCAGCTACCAGTCGGACAAGATGCTTGAGGATTAAGTCTCTGTCCTTACTGCTCAATGGCCAAGTTGACATGCAGTAACCCTCTATCACGATATGCAATCCTCCTTTTTGCACATTTGTCAACACATTGTCATGAATTACTATTTTGACCTTTTACTTGAATCAGCAGTTAAA
>CAAKHF010001237.1:9392-21516 GCA_901007745.1 Hippocampus kuda | reverse complement strand
AAAGGGGGGGCAAAGGGGGGGGGGGGGGGGTTGTCCTAGTTATGCAGTCGCTCTCTGCGGTCCCTTCAGTTTGGTTGCCATGGACAGCAAGAGGGACATCGGTGCTCTAAATCGGGGACCCAACCTGATTTGCTTATGAAATCAGGTTAGCTCTTTGAGCTCACTCCTGACGTGTTAAACAGGCCAAACAAAGCCCACAAAAGGGAGAGTGTCACTCATGGCAGAGTCAATATTCATTCAATATTTCTATGAAACCCTTCATGTGTTGTTTGTGTTCACTATTGACAGAAAACAAAAACAAAGAAAAATCATAAATTCACAGTGTGATTTGACAAGGGCCATTATACAGCAGCTTTCCATGACTGGTCGTTTCCTTTGTTTGGTTTCCACGGCAACCCCAGATTGGCATCCCTGAAACCGAAGCCGGCAAATGAGCAAACTAATTGCCGTCTGATTGTCGAGCCACTTGTGATGACTGAAACCAAACTAAACAACTTATATTGGAGCTGATCCACTTAAGCTGTCGTCGGTACAGCAACACGCAGGGCCAAAAAGGAAGCGCAGGTGGCCATCTGGCAGGAAAGAGCATTCAACTGTCCTTATCCTAGCCTCACCTCTCGTTTACTGTACCAATGATCCCCAAAGCCCTTCTTTTTAAGCTCGGTAGACTCTCGTTTCAAAGAAAGCGATGGTGGTTGTTGTTTGCCACGGGAGGGTGGCCTTGCAAATGTGCGAATTATTTGGTTTGCAAGGATTTAAATGTGTGTGAATGGCCACAGTCAACATATGTGACATCACGGGAGCATGAAGGCATTTGAAAGAATTTGGGTCTGCTGGGGTGGACATTTAAATGATGACAAGCAGGTCAACTTCTTTAAAACACACAACCTGGCATGCCTGTCGCGGTGTTTTCACATGTCTTAACTTGGAATAGTTTTGTGACACAGCGTGAACTCCTCTGGGGAAATTAGACACTTATCTTTACATTTGGTAATTATGAGTCACCTCAGACATGTGACACTGCGATCTGAATTATTCACGAGCCTCACGAGCAAACTTGTACCTGAAGTCTACAGATAAAATTCTAGAAATCCAACGAATGATAAATTCTGGTTTGGACTGTATGAAATTAGAAATTTAATTTCATTAGAAATAGAGAAATAGTTGCCGTAGTCTTGATTTACAAATGTCGGTGAAGTTTGAAATGACAACTCCAGTACTGCCCACATTTATAAAGTGTGACATGTTTAAATAGTCTCCTGGATCCCTTTTCACACCTTTGTAGGTATAAGGAGACTGAAGTTTACATGTGGACACGCATGTTGACATTGTCTTTATTACCATGGTAACAGCCTGAATAATTCATCATGTCACTCAATGATTAAAGAGTTTTTTTGGGGGTGTTGCGCATCACGTCACGAGGGATGACTGTCTGTTAGTCACACTGGTCAATGAGGATATAAGATTATGACAAGTGGTAGTCATCTCGGGGGGAAGCAGAGCAAAAAGGAAACCGATTGTCTAACAGGAAATGCATCAATATGCTGCGTCAGCCTACAGAGGTTTGCCGTGAAATGCTTCATGTGATTGTTGCTGCTTTCGTGGTCAACCCTAATTGACCAAGTATTTTGCCGACCACCTCGTGAGGTCCACTTTCAGCTTGAGTTCAAACGACGGCATGTTTTTAAAGGAATACTGCTTGCTTTCTTGGTCCTTGGCTTGAATAAACCAAAACTTTTAAAAATCATCATCTGGTGAAAGTGTAATGGTTTGGGGCTGCTATAGTACTCCAGGACCTGGAGGATTTGCTGCAAGAAAATTCTGTAGGTAAATATCCAACCATCAATTAATGCTTTCAGAATTTAGATCAGGAAAGGGGAAAAATATATTTTCACTCCAACCGGACAACTCCAGGACAGTACATTGACAATTTTGGGATGCCACTTTTTTTCTTTTTTTTTTTGAGAACAACGCAGAGCTGAGTTGAAATAGGAATGATCCAGAAAAAGGATGTTTAATAGACTGGTGGTGTTGTGCAGAGGTGAATAGTGCACAGAGGATTGACAGACAAAAGGTTGGGATAATGAGTCATGAGGGCCGGCTTTACTGGTGCTGAGGCATTTCCGAGCACCACGCACCTCGCTCTGCCATCACAGTGTCCACTATACCACATCTGACATGTTTTCACGTGCTGACTCTGTCAACTTCTATCGAGTTATTAAAAGAAAGGGCAATTTTTATAGCCATTCTTAATTTCATTTTAATTACAACGTGTCTATGTGTGGGAAAGCAGAGAAATGCACATTTTCACTAAGACTGGCAACTAGTTCAGGGTGTCCCCCGCCTACTGCCCAAAGACAGCTGGGATCGGCTCCAGCACCCCCCGCGACCCTAGTGAGGATATAAGCAGTTAGGAAGATGAATGAATAAATGTTTTACATTTAAAAAATGTCAAATGGAAATGTATTCCACAACTTTAATTCGTTTCCAAAAATCGAGAGTCCAGTTATGATTGTTAGCAGGGCCTCACACTGATTAGTTTGAAGTTGTAATTTTTGAGAGGCCATCAGGGTGTGCCAATGATGAAATTGTCCATTAGTGCGCGACAAAGGAGGCTCATCTCACATTTGCTAAAAATCATCTTGATGATCTGCAGTATCTTTGGAAAAATAATCTGCGAATTGACAAATTAAAAGGTGGACTTTTTGGAAGTTGCGCGGCTCGTTACTTCAGGTGTAAAACTAGGACTCCATTCAATGAAAGGAAAATCATGATCACAGTCAAACATGATGGTGATAGTGTGATGGTCTGAGGGTGCTTTGTTACTTCAGGACCTGGATTGGTGCAAAAATAATCCAGTGGCTGGATTAAAAATAAATCAATTTGTTTGACCCAACAGTTATTAGTGGTAATGACATCCTGTGATCTAATAACTGTTTAACAGTGCATCTTTCCTTTCACTTTGGTCTTTTTAAAAAAAAAATTACATACACATGCAAATCACACATTTTAGTGTTAAACACACGACAACCGAATTTTTGGTACCTTGAAGTGCTTTAGATTCTCTTCCAATCTTTTACAAGCACATTTAACCTTCAGACTCAATGACAAAACAGATTTGTTTCTGCTGTGACACAATGAAGTCGTCAAAGTTGGACACAGACAAGGCTCGTGTTAATTTGTTTAGGCTATGCCTGTATTCCCAAAATACCATAGCAATTGTTGGATGCACTCTGGCTCTGGTCCAAAAGAGATCAGTGGTGCTTTCATGGAATGCTAAATCCATCTCTGGCTTTACAGTCCACCAGCTGCCAGTCTAGACTGCCTGGCAACCCCTTTCGTGATGGCCAAGACAGCGCCACAGCCTATGAAAGCAGCTGTGGCGGCCATCATTATGTGCAAATAACTAACTCAATAGCATGGAGGGCTTCGGCATTTGTGAAATGGTTCCTATGATTGGGAGTCAAAGCAGTCATTCACCCAACCATCATTGTTCTATACGACTGATCCTCAGTGCCTGCAGCAGATTTTGGGTAAGAGGCAGTGTACAACCCTGGACTATTTTCCAGCCAATCGCAGTTCAAGAATTATTTGACAATGAAAAATGAAACTTTGTTCTTTTTCAACAATTTATTGTACAGAATTCATAAATCAAACTCATACACAGAACATTTTATTTTGTACAAAAAAATAAGCTTTTAAAGGGGAATCAAACATTAACCCCACCCATGTGGTCAGTCATTTCCTGGGTAAGCCTGGAAAAGGAGTGGTGTGTGTGTGTGTGTGTGTGTGTGTGAGGGGGGTTAATTGTACAAAGACCACAACTCTTAAAAATGACAAGGCGAGAAGGACGAGGCCCGCATCAGAGTAATTGCTACATACAACTGACATTTTAAGGATAAAGATGGAGGCGCCAAATCAAAAGGGGAACCAACTCATTTGGCTCATGCAGTTATTAAATACTAGATATACTCTTACACTTTAGAGCCAAAAGCCATTGCAGTATTGATAGCCTGGTGGGGTTGAAGCCACAGAATAATCCAAGTGGTCCACAATTTTAACACGTGACATTAAGTGCAGCGCAGAGTATCTTCAGTGTGGCAATGGAAAGGCCAAAGAGAAGCCAGGTGCATTTTTTTTTTTTATGTCGTGCAAAAAAGGGGGCCTGAGGGAATCAGCCTGCACCAACCTGCCAGAAGTACCACCCGCCCATTTCTTGATTACACATTTCGATTATGAATATTACTTAGAGGTGTCCATTTCGGTTCATCTGGTGCAGGGTTGTGATGGTGGTGGTGGGGGGTCCAGCCGGAGCAGGTGGGTTCTTTGGGAATGGGCAGCTTTCAAGAAAGGCTCTGCAAAAAAGAGGCCGCCCCGACGAGGATGAGGAGCAGGGCGGAGGAACAGGCGGAGGTGTGCAGCGAGAGGCCTGTTCCGGTAGGGGAGGAGGTGGAATTGGTCGAGCCGCTGTACATGTCTGTGGCCATGGTGGGCATGCTGCTGTTGGAGGTGGAAGTCATTCCTGTGCTGGCGACTGTGGTGTTCTGGGAGACCACCTGGAACCAGGGGGCAGGATTAAGACAAATAGATGCTTTTAACATACAGTATATGTGTGTATGTGTTAGGGTTGTAGGAAAAAACAATTGGAATCTGAAAATCAGTTTGGATTAATAGAACTGAATTGTTACATTTTAAAGTGTACCGTCCTTGAATCGATGAACTGCAATGGAGATTTATGCAGAGCCGTATCAAATCGTCTTTTATGAAACATGCATGGCAAGTATAAATGGGGTTTGAAGTTGAAGATTTGTCCATGTGTTTTTATTGAATTTATTTTCATAGTTTGAGCTTTGGCGGCCCTTTGTGTTGTGGCATAATATAAATGACAAATATGACCGATACCCCATATTGAATTCAATCGTATCATACCCCATGTACAAATATTTACTGTTCAAAGCGGGGGAGGGACCTATTGAATCAGTATTTGAACACGTCTACCACCCAATATTCTCAACACTAACCCCCCCCCCCTCAAAAATAAAATATCACTGGATACAAAAATATATATAACTACAAATTCACGTAACCATTTGCGAAAGGTGCCACACCCCTGCTCTAAATCAGAAGAGTCATTTGAGGAACAACATTCAAATGCATTTCAAAATATATTCCAAAACAGATGTGAACAATTTTTGAGCTAATAAGAAAGCCTCCTCAACCGTTTCGAACAATTAGCCCACACGCGTGTGTCAGGTTTCTTCTGACACCCAAAGTAACTTTAGATGCTCTCGCCACATTTGCACAGGGGCGGGCGTCACACAGCATCAGAATCAAGTCTTAGGCGTCAGGGCAGCAAAGTAAAATTAATCTGTAGAAGCGGCATCTTAATCATAATCAATTTAATTAGCATTCATTCACTATTGGGAAATCAATATAATTCAGTTTTTTTTGTCGCATCAGGACGTCAATTTTTTTTTTTTTTGCTATACTTTCCGATCTTTAAGGCTATCCCACATATGATAACAGCAATACGCTTAACATCACACACAAATCAACAAACAAAAAAACAATATAAATGCAAGCCTACCTGTGTTGATAAACAAATGGCATAAATGATCACTCCCAGGTGGACGATGGTCATTTTGCACATGTTGGACTTGGTTTCGAAGAAGAGTGTCGTGCAGGAGGCGGTCAAGTGCTTTGTGTCCCTCCTTCGTTCGATGCTCGTGCCTCCAATGGTGTCAGCGGCTTCCTAACCACCTTTTTATACGCGTCCTCAGCCGCCGTGATGTCACCAATAGGGACAGTAGGAGGGGAGTATAGAAGCGTAGAATGACGTAAGCACCAATTGTATACGTTTCCAGACAATTGGGAAGTCAGCTGGGCATGTTAGTTTTTATATGATTTTACTTTTCTCAGGGAAGAAAACGACCCATCGAACTGACGTCATTATGTTGCAATGGTGAACATGATGAGCAGGATACCCCCCTCCCAAAAAAGCGTGGTAACCGAGCTAATTTGTAAAATATATTAATCGATTTAAAAACAGTGACGGGGTGATAATGTGTCGTACTTGACCTGTTGCGCGTCCGTTCTGAGGGCATGAAAAGCATGGCAACAGCGACATCTAGTGTCCAAAGCGAAAGCGACTACATTGAAAATACAAACAAGGGGTGTGGCAGTCCTGCCCCCTGCTGTCCCTTTTACCTGGATGTAATTTTTTTTTCAATTAATGAATACAAAAAATAATTGTCGTAATTACAATAACTTATTACATTAAATTGGATTCCAGTTTGGGTGTAGTTTTAATTCTGGGCCCCCCTTTCATCCACCAGCGCTATAAAAATATTGTAAAAATGTAGCTACAAACTAAGCTGAAGACATGCACAGGACCCACA
This sequence comes from Hippocampus kuda, assembly GCA_901007745.1. Lineage (NCBI taxonomy): Eukaryota > Metazoa > Chordata > Actinopteri > Syngnathiformes > Syngnathidae > Hippocampus > Hippocampus kuda. The sequence goes on along the minus strand of CAAKHF010001237.1, from coordinate 15,118 downwards.
GGTAGACACAATGAACTCCTTACAGGTTTCTTGTCAGGGGAGAGGGCCACGTTCAGGAGGCAGGAAGCGAATGGCAGTCAGAGAAACCAAACCAAGGTGTGCGGGCGGAGGGGCTGGTCTCAACAGCTGGGCAGCAGAGATGATGACAGGCAAGTTAGGTGACAAAATGGTAACTGGTAGCTCTTCAGACTGGCCTTTATGCTGTAGTGGAGCGTGTGGTTGACAGGGTGAAGACTGGCAGGTGTGTCGGTGAAACAGGTGCAATGATTGGGGAGACGCCCCACACTGAATTCAGAGCAAGGCAACCAAAAACAGAACAGAGGGAGGGGCCACACAGTGGAACATTGAGGACAGACACAATGGATTTTAACACGGCAACACCGCAGAAAACAATTTGTACCTCTTGGTCGCTCCCTCGCTTCTACCGACATCCATACCATGTGCCCATAAAATAAAAGCACCACTTTCAAAATAAAAGCACTGCATATTTGATGTTTGATTTTGACTTCATGGGTCACTGTGAGGATGAGGACCTGTCAGAGACTGCGGGCGAGGCAGATGTGGCCCCCTGGGCGTACATTGCCCAGATCTGTCATCATTGTTCCCTGTTGCCCAATACGTGTTACTGTGCACCACTCCTTACTACAGTGTGTTACTGTTTATGCCGAGGACAGGCTACACAAGATGTTCCAGATCCTCCAAATTGAGAACGTAAACTCACTGCGATCATGTATCCGCGGACATTCTCTAACTCAATCCAGATGTTAGGCGACTGAAACTTTAGCCCCTTTGGACAGCCCCGCGTCCCCTGTCATTTGTGTAATTGGATGGCTGAGGAAACAGAGCTTCACTGCTTTAAAAAAAAAAAAAAAAAAACATTCCCAACACCCCCCCACCGCCCACCCGCCTTCTCTCTCTTTCTCTCATAGAAAGGACCATCACTCCCTGCAGAGGCACCAGATGTGCACTGTTATGGAGATGTGGAGAAAGAGGGGCCCTTTTGTGAGGCATCAGATAAGCCCCTGTTCCCAAAGCAGGGCCGGATCAAGTGTCATCAGTGGGTCTACGAGGAGGGCGAAACCCAAAACCTGTGCGCCGGGTCAAATTTCTGTTTACATGAGAGGGCTGCCCGGATTCCTCCAACCAGAGCAGATCGGGCATGACTGGAGACAGCGAAGAAAGCGCTTGTCTTCCTGTCTGTCTCCCCTTACGAAAAAGTGCACCCCGAAGGCCATTTTTAAGTACCGTACACTTTAAGAGAAGCACTGAGTGTATGGTGAAGCTATAGTATTCCTGTTGATGAAAGTTTTTAGGCTCAAAAAATTGCGATCATAAAACTTATGAACTGTGCAGGCCATGTTTTGGGGAACATTTTGTATGTGTGTGTGTGTGTGTGTGTGTGTGTGTGTGTGTGTGTGTGTGTGTGTGTGTGTGTGTATATATATATATATATATATATATATATATATATATATATATATATATATATATATATATATATATATATATATATATTTTTTTTTTTTTTTTTTTTTGAACAGCGATACCCTCAAATCTATTGCTTACATGAGACATTAATTCCACAAAAATGTCACAGATGGTGTCCAGTAACTCACCCCAATGGAGTACATTAGTGTAACCAAAGGAACAGAAATGGACCCCTCCCGTATCGGTCCTATTTCTGAGCACGCATGCAAAAATAATCAGGTAAAAATAATTCCGTTCAAGCAACACAACACGCTTGACACTCATGTTTATGTTACCGAATGCAACTCGATCGTCCCCATCTTTTCCTCACCGACTGGGAAACACGATAGGCGCAAGTTCCTTGCCTGGCCTTTAACATCCAGAATAACCACGGCACTAATGTTTCTCTTCAAAAAGCTCCAGATGCGTAAAGTCGTACAGACCAAGACTTCACCTGACTTTCACCTTTTACGCATCTTGACCTTGTGGATGTTTCATGTGTTTTACACTGGACATGCTCTGATCAAAAGGATGCCAAGTGGAAAAAGCCCCCCCACCACCCCCAACGCCCCTGACTCCCCGTATTATTTAACCCGCAGCGGCCTTATCATCTCCTTCCTTATTTTAGGACAAGAGACAGTGTTTGTCCTGTGTCCTCAGATAAAACACAGTCTTTGCATTCCTTATGAAATGTATCTGGTGAGATTTGGGAGGCAGCGGGGTTGGGTGCCCGGTGTTAGGTTACATCAAATCAGAAGCCTGCCCTCTTCCATCCTGAGGGGCGGGGGGCAGCATCGTAAAAAAGTGTATTTCAACCAAGAGCAGGCTGTTTAGCTTTCAAACTAAAAGCACAACAAATGGGGATGCCGTAACGGTAAATTTAAACAAGCCATTGTAAAATATTTGAAAGCAAATTGTGACTATATCGCTTTCATTTTCATATTTTTTAAAAATATTTGAATTCTCACAAACTTGTAAATGGTTTATTTACCGAACCTCGGAACTGTGAGGCAGATGTGCAAACCGCTTACCTAACATGCTGACTGAACTGAAAGTACCCAGTTCCCATTGACATATTTTTACTGACTACCAACCATGTGAACAACTGACTAGTTAACCTTAGGTTTTCGTTTTCCGCCCAAATCATTCTATTTGTGCGCAGAAATACAATCGTGGAGAAAAAAAAATGTAATTCCTAAGAAACGTCCGACTTGTGTACTAAAATTACTTACTAGTGAGGAAAAAGTGTGTACAATTATCAAATAGCTGCTCAAATGACTTGCGATGTAACCTTAAAAATAATTTTACAATAAACTTTTATTTTCAGTGCTAACCGGAAGTTGCCCTTCTCGTATCAACACAAACTTGATGACGCAAAAGCTCAGCGAGCTGCGCTGGTTCGCCAGTGGAGCCTCCAGAACGGAGCGCGCACGCATGTTCCGCGGATTCTTTTTGCGTGGAGCCCCAGATAAGGAGCCCCCACGTTTGGGAATGACAGCCGCTGTCACTGTGAGTGACAGCTTTCACTCTGGCCCGCTCCACTGATCCACCGAATTTCTTTGACGGCTTGCCACATCCAACTTCAATCCGAACCGGATCCACCACAGACCGGGACTATGCCAGAGATGGAGAAAGGGAGACCGCCAGAAAGTAAACGCAGCAGGAAACCCGCGCATCCCGTCAAGAGGGAAATAAATCAGGAGATGAAGGTGAGAGGATGTTGGGTCACTTAATAGAAACCCCCTTGTTCCTATTTAAGTTATACACTCACAAATCAGTGCAGGACTAATATGCCGAGACCATAACTTTTTCAAGCTATCTCTTTTCAACAAGTGTTCACATATTAATCTAACCCATATAGGAAATTGTAATTCCACTGCACATGTTAGCTGATGGAAAAAAAAAAAGTAGGTTGTCCCTTTTGTGACTCGCCGTCAGGCCAGCTGTGGCCCCGACGTGCACACAGTTGTGTCCACTGGAGATCCAGATGTGCGTCACTTCTTCCCAGCCCCCGCTGGAGTTGAAGGGTGGGGGCGGTGGTCAGGCTGGGACATGAATATCCCCAAATGGACTCACGTCAACCTCACGCTCGGTGGCAAAACATGACTTAATCGCCACTTGAACATCAGAGATGTTCGTCTCCTCAAAGGTTCTCCTTGTTCTGCTAATGACGAGTCAAATCACAGTCAAAGGCGCAATTCGCTCCCACCATTATGTACACATTACTGCATGGAAACCTATCCAAGGATTGTGTGCTTTGTTTGGGTTCGGACAGTGGTTATTTGAGAGTGTTGGTAAGGGATATCCAAGGCTCCTTCAAGCCCGCAGCCCTGGGAAATCGAATTTTTTTTTTTTTTCTTCATGAAGGAGGGGATGATTTTGGCAGCGCGGGAAGGAAATGTGCTCTTTTTTCACTAAGTGGTTTGGACTGTGGAGTTTTGATATCCAGACGAGGTGTAGTGTTACGAGCTCCACTAATTTTAATCAAAACATGCGAAACGCTATCCTCGCTTGATGTAAAGCTTGCCCCCGGTTGGCTCTCTGGGTCAGCCCCCGGTTTGTTGGCTTTGGACACAAATCTGGCTGCGGTTTAGGATACGGCCTGTCACTCTCACAAAGCAGATGTTTGTCTGAACTGCCAAAAAAGAAACACAAACAACACTGTGGGAAGGGTGGACAGACAAAACCGATGAAAGAACGTCAGAGTTGTACATACATTGACATTACAGGAGATCATTTTCAGGGGGTACAGTGGGTGTGCGACTGGAATTATACCCTGGATAAACGGCTTTTACGCCTTGGGAAAATCTTTTTTGGTGCTCGGGAACAGTTTTGATTCAGAGTCCAATATGAAACCTATCCGAAATAGGGGTACAGTAAACCTCCATTTCTATCCAATCACGCCAAATCTACAGTAATATATTGCACAGGTCTAGAAAAAAGTACATACTGTAACACAATAACTAAACCTGACAATGTAAAAAATAGGGGAACTGATCCTCAATGTGTTCCCACTAAGGGACCAGATAATTTGTCTCTTAAATTAGGCTTTCCAAATAACCCTTTCAGGGATGGCGGTTACTACAGTGGACAGCTTATCATGTTATCAGGTTACAGGGTGCATGAAAGGGTTCATATGTGGTTCTACAAACATTTACCTTGGACAAAAGCTCCAGCTATCCATAACTGTCATGATTCTGTCAGATTTCTGTCCCGACGCAGTCACAGATAGAAGTACTGTCCCATCGGAGTGCAATCCCCAAGACTTGACCTCAGAACATTTGGGTCACAGAACGGGTATAAACAGCAATATCAGAATCCAATAATATACCATGAGGTGTCAGTAATACGTGTACTTGGGAGGGTCAGCTTCTGTCCCGAGGGTCCAATCTACACTCGTGAACCTCAGAGGGCAAATCACTGGACTTTAACCCTTTCAGGGACAGCGGCTACTACAGTGGACAGCTTATCATGTGATCAGGTGACAGGTTATCATTATTGGTGCACGAAAAGGGGTGAAGAGTCACTGTTTGTATATTTTTCCCTGGAACAGGTACAGTGTGATACAACTGTATGGGTGACAAGTCAAATCTCTACATTGGATGGTAGCACAACAGTGCGGGGAGGGATATTCAGGTTGACTGTACCCTGAGGGACTCCTTTTTCTAAAGGTCTGGGTTGGCTGAAATCAATTCTGTTGACTCTATAAGAATCTGCCAATTGAGTGTGTGTGTCAAGTCCTTGAACTAACAGAGGTACGATGGAAAGCGGGTAACAGATTTCTCATTCCGCTGAGGTCCGGCCCAGTGTTGTCTCTGTAATACATCTGTTTCAACACCACATTCAAACTTACTCCCTCCATGTCAGGCCCAAGAGCGTAGCACCAGACACCGGATACTTGACTTTAATCATCGTTAGGCATATTTAGCTGGATATGATACCGCTGCTCTCGCTCGCACACATACGCAGCAGAAAGTGAGCAAGTCAAGGGAGGGATCCATTTCTTTTGAGGGCCCCGGTACAGAGCAGAGGTCGGAGTGAGGAAAGCGAAAGGAAGGGAAAGAATGTGTAGTCGGTACTACGCCGCTTCGACGCCGCCGCAGCAGACTGGCTGTGTTGGAAAAGGGTGAAACCCGAGAGGACGGGCCGGGTCGGGTGTCAGGGCTGGAAGGTGTCGGGGTGGAGGGGAGGATGGCAAACATGGGGAGGATGGATGTGAGGTGAGGCGGTGGGGGGGGGGGGGGGGAGGGGGGGAGGGG
>CAAKHF010001234.1:56656-72985 GCA_901007745.1 Hippocampus kuda | reverse complement strand
GGAGGGGGGACTGCACAAAAACTCAATCTGAGAAATCACCCAAAACACACAACTGTATTAAAGACACACACAGTGATAAAGGGGTCAATATGTGATATCGTGATCCATACTGCTAATAAGCCTTCATTCAGAAACATCAAATTTGAGAATATGGGCTGTGTCCTTATGTCGTTTCATTTATATTAGAAAGGGCTTAAGATAGGGGTGTCAAACTCATTTTTGTCATGAGCCACTTTGGGGTTAAGTCTTCCCTCGGAGGGTCGTTAGGACAGTAAAACTAAATAAATGTTTTTATATACGTATATAATTACTTGTACACAACAAATTGATGGATTACCAGTTTTGAAATCAATCAAATCAACTATAACAGTTCAATTATTGTTTGAGTGAGTGTTAACAGGGTAAAAAAAAAACAAACTAAATTGCATAATCTCAACGTTATTTATTCCACGAGACAAGTGAGGATCATTGAGGTTGAAACACACGATTTGCTCTCGCGGGCCACATAAAGTGATGTGGCGGGCCGGATCTGGCCCCCGGGCCTTGAGTTTGACACCTGTGGTTTAAGACATTCAAATGGAGTCAATCAGGAAAACTGGTGGCAGGGGATATTCCTTCAAATTTTTGAAGGGGCTACTACAGAGTGACTTTTGGGGTCAGCGGAGTTGTGGGCGGGGTTGCGGGGGTACAGGGGGGTGTAATGTAAATGTTTTGCATTGCAAAACATTTTCATTACAAGTAAAGTTTACCCAGAAAGACAAAACCATTCCAACAACAACAAAAAAAAAGTCTTTTATTTGTATTTTGTAGGAAAACCTTTTCAAAGAAAAAAATAATATGAAGATATATTAGTTTGTTCCATTTTAATTTGGTATGATAAAATTATGGTAAAACACCCACAAGAACAGCAGTTATGTTTTGAAGCAGCAAATTAATTCGTAAGTATGAAATATCTCAACATTTGTATCCAATTAGTGTTTCTTTCGAATCGCCACTCTGAAAACAATTCCGACTACCACAGAAACACAAACACAGTCGGAACGACCGAAGCCAAATTCTAAGTATTAATCTTGCCTCGTGAAACAATTCAGAAAACTTCAGAATTGGACTATTTTTATTGCGTTTCTTTCCGAAACCCATTTGCGATGTTTTAAATTATGTCTACGAGGACCCGGTCCAAGTACTGCTTGTTTTGGTTGTAACATGACCTGTTTGGGCATTGCTCGCATAGTTTATCTGATCTCATGAATGCGGTATCCCCCCCCCCCCATCCCCATAACTTTGGGTTTTGGTGGCTCCTCTGCCCGGCAGAAACAATTGTAAGCTTGTTTAAATCACACGGCCGCAGTATTACATGCAGATGGACAGATGGGTCCACGACACAAAGACGGGACAAAATTAGGTTGGCTCGACTTTTCCAAGTGGCCAACGCCATCAAAAGCCCGGCTTATTTATCCGTGTCTAGGTGTCACTCGACTGCCGATCGTTAAGGCTGCTAGTTTCATTTCAATTGCGACCTTGCGCGAGCCTTGATGGGAAATGTCCACCGCTCAGTGAGATAGGAGCGCAAGGAGAAATGTTCGAAACATCCATTTGGGAAATTTTCACGTTGAGCAAACGGCGAATGCTTGACAACGCGAGAAGACTCGCGATGGTGAGTTCAAATTCCACCGAGAGTCGGAATTTAGAGCTCAAAAGACTAATGGATGAGTTGCGTCCTCCCAGTGCTTCACAGCCTTTAAACTGCACCGAGAAATGAGAACAGTGCGAGGGACTTTGTGGAACCTTTTTGAAATTGTTTCAAATCTTGCAGGGATGGAGACGACTTTGTGTCGGTTGGTCGTCAAGGAGTCCTAGCGAGCAAAGAAAGAAATCTCTTAGACCAGAGATTTTTGTCACCTTACGTGGGGAAAGTGGAGAGAATGGATCACGGTCTTGATGAAAGTTTCTCCCCCGCCAGCGCCGTCTGCGCTCATGTGCGTACGTCACGTCAGACTTGCCGTTCACATCCGCAATTATAGGGATTATTATTCGCGCGCAGTTGCCGCATACACCGCTGCTTATGTAAACCTCCAACATACGGGCCTATTCTCTTCGACTCGATTCAAGTCGACTTCATTATAACGAGGGAGACATTTCATCAAGGCAACCCGGCATCGATGTTTGCCAAACATTTCATAGCTGCGTTTTAAAAGTTGGCATCGGTCTACATCCCAACGGCAATTACAAGGTTGTTATGTGCAGTTATAAAACAGTTTCTGCCAGGATTTTAAAGCCTCTCCGGGGACTCGACTGCGTCGATGTTTTTGTTTGCTGCTTTGAGACAAGAGTGGGATAACTGCTCATTGTGCAAAGACATTAACATATTTTGTGGAAATGGAGGGGAAACATTTTTGAGCTTCATTCGCGTATCACCGAGAAGGAACTTGTTTTTGGCAGCCGGCTCCGGTTTCATTCTTGAGATGCATTGAGAGGCGGCACAGGCGGTCGAATAAACAGGGTGTTCGATGATGATAAAGATCGCCTGGGAGCACAAAGAAGCCAAAACTTGGTCTGGCCTTCTACGAGAATGTCAAACAAGTATGAAAATTGGCAAGACACACACAAACCTCGGTGGTCACCCACCCTGAACTTGACTCCCCCCCCCCCCCCACACACACACACACACTTTTTCAGGGGGTACGTTACATAGACGTAAACATAATCACAGGCGACTACAAACGAACTCTAACCTTGACCCCAAAAGGCAGCCGTTTCCTCACTAACAGCGGACTTGGCCTTTGTCCCTGATTTAACAAGCTCCCCTGCAAACTAGCTGCTCTTTACTGCCAAATGTGTCCTTGAAAAAGAGCAAAGTCAGGAAAACACACACACACACACACACCCGCACATACACACCCACACTTTAAAGAGGCGGCTTGTCTGGTGCAACACTTTCGGTCCCCGCGAAGCTGTCAGACCCCTCAGGTATAAGTCATTTACCTAACACACACATGCCAGGACACACAGGTATGACCTTAAGATGCCACTACAAACCAGCAACCCTGTTAAACCCCACGGGTAGAATAATAAAAATTGCACGCAAGCACACACACACACACACACACACACACACACACACACATTGGTCTGGCATCTGGCTGGTTGTGACCTTGCGCCGTAGTTAGGTGAAAGCTCAGCAAGCAACAAGGCAGACAAATGTCGGATTAGCGTGCAAATGCCATTAAAGCGAGCAGTTTCCCCGTAATCTAACGAGACAGTCGAGGTATGTCCGAGCAAGAGATGACAGGACAAGAAAGCCCGACGGGAGAGGATGCCTGGCACAAAAAGTGACAGCGAGGGAGAGAGAGGATCAATTAGGGCAGTATTTTTGGCACGCGGGTGGGACGCCGGGGCAAGAAGGGGGACGCCTTTTCCATGACATCAGCAGTTTGGACGCGTATCAGTCGAGCCAGCCCACAAATCAATCCGAGCTGCGTAGAATTGTTTCTCACAGCCGCAAGAATTTGTGGCAGCTTAGAATATCTGACTGCTTGGAAATCCTCAAATCTTGCAGATCAGCAGCAGCATCACGGCCCAAAATAACAGTGACAGCATTTTGGAAATCCACGGTCCAAAAATTTAGATTGTATAGCTACGCCGCGTTCGGCATAGAAAACCGGGGCCTGCGCTGGGAATCCGACTCGACGGTGCGAGGGATGGGCAATACCTGCGAACTTTTCTCGACAACTGTTTGACATGGCCATCCGCTCGTTACGTTTTGGATGGGGTCGAAAAGGAAACAGGAGGCGTCAGGAAATGAAGGCACAAGAGAGTTGATGTACTGCCCAGGAAAGAGAGAACGAGAGAGCGCGTGGACAACAGATAATGAACGCTATCCTCCAAATGCTCATGAGTCATTCCTTGGAAACATTGGATGGGTCATTTAAGAACTAGCATCTGACCTTTTTTTTTTGCTAGGTGGAGGGCGAGTCCTCTTGTGCAACAGAATATTTGACGCGGTCCCTTCAAACGCTTTATCATGTGAACTCGTTTGGGCCTTTTACCAATCCAAAGCAGGTAACAGAAACCCCTCCACCCCCCAAAAAAAAAAAACATATTTGGCTCTTTTTGTATCGTATCCCTGCTGTACAGTTGACAGACCAGAGGTGGAGAAACAAAAGGACACGGGGGCGGCTCACACAGGCCAACAATAAGATGGATGGGGTGGCAAAGGAATTCCAACAAATGGACTGTCTGGTCTGGAGACTCACTTTGGTCGACAATTAGAAGCAGCTGAGGAGCAATCAGGAAGATGTTGGGCAGTTTGCAGGAGATGAGGACATTGTCCAACAATGCACGCAGTCAAAAAACAAACGGGAGGTATACAAAGCCATCAATCAATGACACATTTTGGGAGGATGAATGATTCATGAGGCAAGAAGCCTTTCTGACTTGTGAAAATAATAAACGATGGGTCATATAATGAGTTCCACAGGCTGCCGGCATCGACAGCTTTGTGTTCATCTTCATTGTCACCGCAGGCGGATTAGAGATCCAAATGGATCAGAATTGACTACATTGAGCACATTTACTGGGCAACCGTTGTTGTTGGTTTGGAAATGATTTTCCTTCTTGCTAATGACTTTCAGTGTGCACTTTTGAAAACGTGTGCAGAGGTTCAGGTTTCGAACTTCCGACGAAAAAGCGATGCGTGTTTCGCGACCATTTAATTCATTCATTTTGATGGCCGGATCGAATGACTTCAACAAAACCGACTCTTTGACTCTTTGACTGTTTTGAGAAAATGAGTCTGATGTCGTTGCCGTGGCAAACGAAAGTCTGCTGCCGCAGCAGCCTCGGTAACGATCAAGTCTGACGCCAATTCCAGTGGAGGTTTGATCTGGCTACTTGATTGAGACGAGCGGCGTTTTGCTGCACACACGTGTGCCCTCGGACGTAATTTCCACGTCAATTCGGCCCTTATCAGGCCGCGACAACGCTGTGAAGAATGCGTAAACAAAGATAACAGGGCAGTTTGAAATGAACCCCGTTTTGGAAGTTCACGTAAGTAGAAGGCAGATTTCTTTCGATTCACCCAACAAATATTCCCATTTACTGACAAGACGTTTGGGAAAGTCACAAAGCCAAAATCCATCCGTCCATCCGTTTTCGGATCCGCCTATCGTCACGAGGGTCACGGGCATGCCGGGCGGCCTTTCGGGAAAATCAGCAGGCTTTGAAATTCGGGTTTTACATGAATTTTCTTACCAACTTTGATGATTTGATTGATTGAACAAGATTAAGATTGCACGACTGTCTGCGTCTTATATGTCGTGTTGTGTTGTTTTGTCATTTTGACTTCAAGATGGCGCCGCGAGACTGGCTGCCATTTCCAGCAGCTCCTATATTTTGTTCTTCTACTTCTTCCTTTCATAACTTTGCTGCTGTGAATTGGGAATTTCTCCATTGCGAGACTAATCAAGGATTTCTTATCTTATGTCATGTTTTGGCACCTACGGCCGTGCACGCGCTACCATTTAAGACAACGCCGTTCCAGCTGATTCAAATCAGTCATTCGCATCTCAGCTTCTCAAAACAGAGCGAGGCCACCAAACAAAAGAATCAATGCTCCCAGCGAGAGCCGCAACAACCACACGTGGACGACGTCTACTCCAGGCGAGAAGGGCGAGCGCCTGTTGACGCTCGACTGGACGTCCTCCGTCCTATACTCTGCAAATGCGTGTTGCAATGAATCCAAGGGAATAAAGAAACCACAACTCAATACAAAGTTTGACATTTGGCGAGAGGCTAGGAACACCCTGGAAGAGTTTCCAGTCCACCCCACGGCTAAACACGTCGTTGCCACCCTCGTTGGACTTGAGTCCACCAAGAACTCTCAGTGATGGATGTCTTGCAATCTTGGCATTCAGTGAGCGCAGAGCAGATTCCGCCATCATTTCCCAGACGCCCTTACCATTGTCCCCCCCCCCCCCTCCCCGGCAGCACATCGTTGCAGAATATTCAATACGACCACAAAGACGATGGTGTCCGTTCTTGTTTCAGTATCGAGTGGCGTTCACAGTAGGATGCTCGAGCGAGGTTGTTGCTTTTGGAGTTCACGGCTTAGCCCGCATAAGGTCTGAGAAACCCCGCCGTTCGTAGGGATCTGATGAAATACCGCTCAGACAGCGATAAGAGACAGTTCCACCCTTCTATTTATGACTACCTCGGAGGTACAGAGGGGAGTCAAACTGAAGCGTGTCCAGTTTGCTCTGATCTCCTTCAGACGTTTGCTTTGGCAAACCGGAGACCGGGCGAAAGATTTGCCGAAGATCTTCACTGTCCGTTTTCCTCGCCAAACGTCTGCTCGGCCTCCTCCAGCCGTGCTCCTCTCTCTTTTTGGATTATTGCACCACAACTCTGCAGCATCCCTTATTGTTTTTCTGGAATTAAAACAGATCCCAATCTCGCTCTCAAATATCCATCTCGTTCACGTTTACCGAGCCTGGACGAAGAGGTTTTTCTTTGAAAATAGTTACTTTAGAGTCACCCAAGGTTTTTAGCAGCTGGAAGCGAAACCTGTATCAAAAAACTCTTGGCGCACGGTAGAAGAACATCGTAAACACCTCCCAGAATTTGGATTTGTTCAACATGGCATGTGAGTTGACTGAAGCATCGCCAGGACCTGCTCAGGATCACCTAGGTCCATACTGCTCAAACTCTTTCAAAAGAACCGAGTGAATCATTTCCACCCACACACACTCACATGACCAAACACCAAAAATTGAAAACACCAAAACAGGATGATTCGTTTTTCATCCAACTTACTTGTAGAGACTGTCAGGCTCCAGGCACTTGAAAACCACGGAATAAAGCAGCGCGTGGGGATGTTCGCCACTCCTCTTACCGGGCACAACGCAGGGTGACCCCAAACCCGAGAAGAGATCATCCAACAAGCTCAGCACTTCGCCTGGGAGGGACATGGAATCGGACAGAAGGTTAGTAAAAATGAAGCAGAGTCCCTGCGAGAAAGATTCGGAGACATTTTCTTGACTGAAGTAAACACGATATGAAATCCTGAAAAACCAATTCAAACAAATGTGGCCTGCTTCTGAATAATATTGAGGCATGGTTGTAAGTATACACTGTATCCATTTTTAAAAACAGGCACATATAACTGAATGGTAATCATTTGCAACCATGCTGACTTTTGCTGGTCATATAATAAGGATGGCAGGCAACTTTTTTTTTTTTTTTTTTTGGGTGTGTGAGCAAACCCACATTGCTATTTTCCAGAGCTGGTCGGGATGATGGAAAGGTGGGAGCTATCAAAACAGTTGAAAAGCTCCGAAAAGGTTACATTTCGAAGTCTTTCTACACACTGGCAAAGGGCAGCTTCGTTGGAGTTTATAATACAAGTGCCAACTCGTAAACACAAGCCCAATCTGGCCGGCGGGCCCACAAAGAAAAGAAGTTCGAGAAGGGGCGGAAAAGAACTCCGCCGATGAGTGATTTGACCTTTCTGTAGAAAGAAACACGAGTATACAAAAGAATTTCCTAAAATGCATTCCCGTGCTGTTCCTCTTTCGAAGGCTTGGCCTTTAGAATTCGTGTCTCAGGCTGCATGCTAGTCATATTTTGCTGCACCATATGATTATAGATATTAGTACAGTACCGGTACATCCATTATGGCGAATGGGCCCTCTTAGAAATTCCAACTGGATTTGGATAGCAAATCCAGTTTTGGTATTGGGAACGAAATTGTAGTTTAAAAAAAAAAAACTTTTTTCCCCCATACTTGTATCAAGTGCACGGTATCTCAATTCATTCATTAAAAGAATGTCAACTGGACGGCCGTTTCCAAAAAGAGAGCAGGACGGCCAAGCGCAACGTGAACAAAAGCTGAGGGGGAAGTGGGGAAAAAAAATGATAAAAAATGAGAGCGAAGAAAGCGTGACGAATGCGCCGATGACGCCGCGCGAAGGGTGAATGATGTCAATCGGCGTTTCAATAATGAGAGTAATGCCTGTCTGCAGGAGCAAAAGCCACTCAGGATGGGCCTAAGTGAATATACGTCATTACCACATACTCTTGACCCATATAAATCCGCTGATAAGCCGACTGACTCATGTTCCTCTTGCGTAAGCCCGTCCACATGGCATCTGTTCAATCTGGTTCGAGCAGGATGGAGCTCATTGATGGTTTGGCTGTCTTCCCACTGCTTTTCGTGCGCTCTATATCATGCAGCTCGCCGTCAACGGTCGTGTAACGCTCAAGGAAAATACAGCGTTTTCAAAAACGACGGGGTCAGATTCATTGAGCTGACCACGTCGCTCAGCGAAGCTTGAGTGTATGATCGTCCGTTTACGCTCTTGACGTTTGCTTCGACTCAAAAGCTCAGTCTGAGAGAACCAAAGCAGCGCATTCCCTGGGTCGAAAGCGAAAGTATCGCATGTACCATCATGACCACATTTGAAATGTACTTTTGGCTTTCGGTAAATGCCACTTTATGAGAAACGAACCAAAATGAGGATCAAATATGGAGATCATTTTACCTCCTGCCTCAATCCTGCATCCAAAAAGTGATCCTGGATATCACATCGTTTCCAGTTCATTTATTCCAAAACAGAATAAAAACTTGTTGAAACCTGATGTTGGCGGATCGAAGACGAGTTGTAGGATTCAAAGTCGAATCTAGAGCAGCTCATCCAAAAATGGGTGCACGGCCAACCGTGTTTTGTATTAAGTCCGAGTCCGAGATCCGAGATCCTTGGTTTTCAGGATCTTACTGATACCGAGTCCCAATCAGATGACTCATACATTAAAAAAAACAAACAAACAAACAAACAAAACAAAACGTAACACTGTGTGATGTAAAATTAAGCTCGGACTCTTCCGTTTGACAAGATATTTATAGCTTTGTATTATTTGGTCACTTTGTGACCTATAAAATCTCATTTTTGTTGGCGATTGGATTGGGGTGTCTCCATTTTGTATCATTCATTTATATGCGGATGATGTCTCGGCAATGTATGTTCTACGATCCAGGGTCAACCAAACAGTTCTCAACATGCGAAAGATAAACGATGATAAGTACTTTCTCTCAATGATGCTGGACGGATGGAAACTTGCTCTGAAAGTGGCTTGGGACCAGTTCAGGGCGTACCTAGCATCTCAGCCACCCAAAATCAGCTGAGATATCGACAGCGGCCCGAGTGATGGTAAGTGCAAACGTTATGTACGTGAACCAGGAGGATCCTGGGGAACTAATTTTCCCTTGAACATGCAGTATGAACGAAAAACAAAAACAAAAATAAAAAAAACCCAAAAACATTACTTTAATTCCCAGGCCTTACTTGCTTCACACACACAGTGGCATCTGCAACTAATCAGCGAGTGGTGTTGTAACTAGCGACAGATAAATCAACAGTCGCTGAAAAGTCGGCAATGGAACAGCCACACAATATCGTGAAATGGGACTTAAATTGAAGCCACACCGAAAGAAACAATACTGAAGTGTGGATGATTTAAAAATACAATTGGGAAGCTTTTCAACGTCTAATGTCGACTCGCCACAAGGTTACAACGCACGATATAATTTCAACGGTCACAACACTGTTCAAGGGCAATCGATTATTGTCATTTCACATCAAGTCTACACAAAGTCTACACAAAGTCCGGAAAGGCATGAAGACATGATATTTGGTATACATGAGAAGAAAAACCCAATGCCAATGTTAACTGGCACCCGAACACGGCCCACAAGTGTGGGAACTCGTCGAGTGCTTTCCAAACTGGCAGTTTTCAACGCCTCTCATACCCTAAAAGAAGTCAAACTGAAAAAAAAATTGTTGGTCGAAAAGCAAATGAAAGCCAAGGAATAGGCAAATTATGGTGTGCCTGTGGTCAACATTTTCAATCAATACCCCCCCCCCCCAAAAATAAAAAAAAAAAAAAGAAAGAAAAAAAAAGCCAAAACAGCACACAGCTGGCAAAAATTACAGCTCCTGAAATTGCATTACGGTAAAAGCCATTTTGCATGTTCTCCGGCTTACATGGCGATTACAAAAAAAGCCCATGCCAAGGGATCTTTTTTTGCAGGCGCAGAGGGGAACAAATGAAAGCACATCACAGGAGTCTTAGTGGGAGAACGTGTAGGGGGTGGATGCTCAAGTTTAGGATGTGATTCTGTCAAATTAAACATATTTGTATATATTAAAAAAAAATTGCCTGACTCAGACTAGCCCAAATGTAGTGAGATGACAAGGAAGGTCCTGGCAAACCGCCATCACAAAACACGAAAGAAAATGGATGAGAAGGAAATTCAGAGAAGTCGGTCTCAGTTGGACGGCATCGTGCGCAAAGGGAGCTGCAGTCAGGAAAGCACCAATTACAAATAATGAGCAGAAAAGAAACATAAGCAACACATGTATGCGCACAGCACATATTTCACGAAGCACTGCATCCACTTACGTGCATCTCGTATATTTTGCAGAAAGTCAAGTGAAAGCGTTCGCGTTGCACGGAAGAAAGCCGAGAGCTGTCATTAGACAAATTTGGCAGAGTGCAGATGTTGATCTCGCAGAGTAATTTTGGTATTACCGTATTTTCCGCATTATAAATCGCTTCGGAGCATCGGGCGCACCGTCAATGCACAGCCTATTTTAACACTGTTTTCATATATAGGGCACGCCGCGTTATAAGGCACATTGAATAGAAGGTACATTCATGGCTGCGGTTGCGTCATGAATCCACTAGATGGAGCTACGCTAAAGGGAATACAATACAGCTTTCTTTATATAGCGCCTTCACAACCGCTGCAGCTGTAACAAAGTGCTTTACAGAAAGAACATTTAAAATACTACGTCCACAAAATATGAATATTGACACATATATAAAGCACATCGGATTATAAGGCATACTGTCAGCTTCTCAGAAAATTGAATGCTTTTAGGTGCGCCTTATAGTGCGGAAAATACAGTATGGATTTTTTTTTTTGTGTGTTTGTGTGTTCAATGTATTATAATTATTTTCAGTGTTTCAGTTTTCCGCCTCGATGTCCCAAGATTTGTTTTTCAATTGTCTCGAAGAATTTTCATTTCAGTGCCACAGGCCACAAGCCCGAGGCAACTCTAAACCTTTGTGACGAAGATGTATTGCAGATCATCAGGGAAATCCTACGGTACTAAGAGATGCTAAGTCATTGTCTGACACCTGCCCCAAGATCTTCCAAATAAAGTAAAACTCTACTAAATAGCCTTGCTATTAGTGCATACATAGAAAAAGGGGATAACTCTTTCAGTTTGGCTCCTGAAAAATGGCAGCAAAAACCACATTCATGTTCTTTACAGTATAGTTTGACTACCCGCATTTAAAATAAATCACAGAACATAGCGAAAACCGAACCGGGTCTCCGATAAAATATTGGCAATAAATTGCAGTTTTGCGTTTTTTTTTTTAACACAGCATGTCCAGCACGAATAAAGTGTATTTATTTATCTCTTTTCTTTGGAGGAGTATGTCAAAAGATTTTATTTGTATTTCCTTGCACGGCTTTACACGCGCAATAAAACCTGCGTTGCTGGGGGGGGGGGTAGAAAACGTTGTGTATTTTACATTTGTTTCCTTTTGAAATTTCATGAGGAATATAATAATAAAAATAATTTCTTATAATAATAATAAAAAAAATATATATAATAATCAACCTCAAACAAAAGACCGAACGGGACACACGTGATCAAGATCCTACTTGGACTTATTCTTGGCTCAAACGTTGATGTTTATTGCCTGAGCGTGCTGTGTAATATGTCGTGAAAATCTACTACTGATAGGAATTAATTGCTCGTCAAAGGCAGCCAAGCTTCTTTGGCCGGCACCGCGACAGCTCCATCGTTCAACGGCCTGGTTGTCATTATCATCGGTCTTCGCATTACTGTGCTTTTAAAAGCGGGCTCGCAAGTACATATTCCGCTCCACTTATCCTCCGGACTGTATTCTTTTCTTCCGCCTCCAAACATGTGCGCCACTCGCGCCAGTCTGGGTCCCATCGTTGCATAAAGTGGACGATAACAATTACAATATCGAGAGTGACAATGGGGATCTCGTAATGTTGCGTTCTGCAACAATCGGGGTTTCACTTTGAGTGACTCACATTATCAATCAATTTGGCTCTTGCCAGGTTAGATCAGCAATTTATTTTATCCGAGATGGGCACTCTGATTGGCGAGCTATCACTCCAGGGGTGTAGCGTGCCCTCTTGCTCAAAGTCAGCTGGAAAATAGATGCCGGCTCACTCGCGACCAAGGACGAGTGCTTTAGAGAATGAATGATTTGGTCCATAAAAGTGTTTTCATCTGTAATGTAGTGGTTAACATAGCAGACAGCGCCGCTGCAGTGGGATTGATTTCCACTTAATGCCCCATCCGTTTGCCATTTGCCCCGCAATTGACTTGCGGCCCAGTCTAGGGGTGTAGGTATTAAAAAAAGACGCCATGATTGAAGAAGTCTTCTGAGTTCGGGGAGCATCTGGAATCTGGAATACGGTCAACATGCACTTTTATCGAAGTCGATTCAATAGTCCGTACCGAGGAAGGATTTATCGCTTTTGGTTTAGTACGGCAACTCATTCATTCTGACGTACAGGCAACTAGTAAGCACTTTGTAAGGAAAAAAATAAAAATATAATCAAAACTTTCTGACAAAAATGCAATGTTCCACCAACTTTAATTGAGATTCTGTCATAGTCCAGCTGGTATATTCTTGTGTATGCCCGCCAAGTCATCCTGAAGGATGCCTTACTACTATTTATGTTCCAAATGGCAAAATGAATCAGGCTTTGTGCCGGCGCAAATGCATTTCCCTATCGATCAACATAAGTCTTGTGTCCGATTCATCACGTTCAAAGATTTTTCTTTCATCGCTGCCGTTGTAACTGGCCCAGAACAAACACTCATGAATACCACGCGGGGCTTGTCAAAGTTCTATTCTATAGGCTGGATGACGGAGTGAGCATTGAAAAAGGTAAGCAACGCTACCGGCGTGTCTGTGAGGAGATAAAAATGGGAAAGGGGGGGGGGGGGGGGGGGGGGGGGGGGGAAAGAGAGGGAATGCAGAAACCCCTTGGCCCCCTGCCTGCGATCTGCAATCTGCTGATGGCGAGGCTCGTGATGAGGAGGTGCACGGCATCCATTTTTAGCGATGAGGTCATCTTTAATTAACAAAACAAAGAGAGTCAGCTGTGTCACTCCAATCTGTTATCTGCACCCGCGCTCAAGGACGCCGGTTATCTCTCCATAATTCAATCTCTTTGAATGAGGGCTTATCGACGCAATTGCGCAATGACGCCGCGCTTACGTAAAGGAGGCGAGCGGGATACCTGCTCGGAACATGAGGAAACGAGAAGAGACGTTCCAAATGTCATGGGCATGTCTGGTTGGAAATGGCAAGAGAAAAAGTGCAAAGATCAAATGGTCGGTCCTGTTTTTTGCGCTGCAAAAATTTGCGGGTGTGAGATGACATCATTCCTGAGTCGCCTCCAGTTCTGCTACCTCTTTTCTCCTGCCCGTTATTCCCCACTGACTGCGGCTTTCCTACATTTTCGTACAACCGCTTCACACTTCCTGTCAATCCTTGCAGTCGCTCCTGACCAGCAAAAAAAAAAAAGAAAAAAAAAGAAAAGTCAAGTCTCATGCAAATGTAACACACACAAAATGGGCCCATAAGTTTTTAATTAGTATTAAAAAATGCGTACGTGTGCGGACATAAAAGTGTCGCCTGGGCCAAAGTGTGATATAAGGACACCGAATTAGCGGCTGACAAAACAATGGCATTGAGCAAAGGTGATGACGGAAGCCAGAAGCTTGTCCACATTCGTCACGTATACGAGGCGCCTTCCACTAAAGCGTTTTATTAGACACTTTTCCAAACGATTTTGGCACCTTCCCTTTTCCTTTTGGGAACTCACCATGAGAGAGAGAGAGAGAGAGGAAATACAGACATCTGACGTTCCAGACTAGGTAAGAGGCTAATCATTCCCATGCAGTCAAAACATAACACGCAATTGACTGCAAAACAAACTGCAGGGGCAATAACAGTGCGAGGTGTTTTCTCTGCGTTTGCAAAGCGGACGCTTTAGAACCTGCGGAGTTTCTCTCGATTGGCCTGCGTGCCGCCGTTCGATCAACGTTGAGCTCATATTTGGAAATTGATTGACAATTTGAAGAGCGGTTTAAAAGGCCAATGCCTAAAATGCCAATTTATGGTCATTTGCAAAGGAAAAAGTTCGACAGCTAGCGTGCGTATGATCCAGTTTCGACTTTTGTATCCACGCTGCTTTGACGTGCCAATGCGGACGAAAGCCCAACCTGACACTCATAAATCAGGGCTGCTCATTCAAGCGGCCGCTCGGTGAACGCCGCCCCTGACTTGGTGTGCCATCTAGAGGCCGTCAAAGTAAGACCCAGTGATTTGGGTCTCTCCTGAGAGCACTCCCAAGGAGATATTTAAGGGGGGAAGGTAGTCCTGTAGGAAAGAGGAAACATATACTCTATTTAAAAAATATTTGGGCACCGTACTTACTGGAGAAGCAACTGTACGAAAGGAGGGAAACGATGAGGATCAAAGAGCCGAGAATTGATTTTAACTGTGACCTCGCGGGAGGATCTCTGTCCTGAGTGCTGACTACTATTTCAGTCAACATTGGAGTGAAGGACCACAGCGCCAATTTCACTTGAGCAAATTAGACACGCGGTCACGCTTCGTGCTCAGTTCAATACGCCGAAGTAAACAATAATCCGACAACAATCCTTGATCAAAATTATGGGTGCGTACACATACCCGCACATGTACTCACACACACACACTCACAGGATTTTAGCTGAGTGAGCATCAAAATAATCCGCTGGATTTTTTTTGGGGGGGGGGGGTCATGACGCTACCACCCCAAAAGGTTATCGGTGATGACAAAGCCCAAACAATGCCACGGTTTGATACAAACTTGTCTGCTCGGCCTGCTCATTAAAAAGTCAATCGTAATCATAAAGGCAATCATCTGTTTTTTGGTTTTTTTTGGGGTGGGGGTGTGGTTCCATCACCGGACACAAGCCGAACCCCTCAACAAAGGGACCCTGGAACTGATTAAATCCATTCTCATTATTTCCAGTGAGAGTGAATCGTTTGTTGTCTGATCAGCCTCCTGGAACACACTGCGGTCGACCTTAGTCGGCGCTGGAAGACGGGCCCCAAATGACTTATCTCCTTTTCCTTGACACAGGAAGAAACAGGGCGGGCTGACGTTCTTTTTTTTTTTCCCCTCAAACTATTCAAACACAGCTCATGTATGGAGTCCTTTCACTTTTACACACCCCGGCACACTCACTGGAGAGTGCACGCTGTGAATCAGCGAGTCACAATTTACATGCCAAAGGGGGATGAGTGATCATATTTGAAGACCGTAAATGCCATCACAACTCACCTTTACATTTGCTTTTATTCGGCACTTGGGATGATCGACTTCCATCTGCGCTGACCTCATCTTCACCTGCACTTCATCTCTGTGAGTCAGTGTTCCTCTCGCCACAGTTGTGGGAACAGGTGATCCCTCTCTGTCTGCTTCGAATCTAACGCCTGGCTCCAAATGTGTTTTTTTCGTTACGTCAGGGTCTGCGCATTTTGACGAAAATGACCTCCGGAGGGCGGTACTACGTTATGAATCAACAGGATCCGATGATCAAACAAATGTTTATCATCATCCATTCTGAGCGTTTTTTTTTTTTTAAATATCACCTCCTCTGTAGTTGTATCGAGTTTTAAGATTGCACGACGGGTGCATCAAACGCTCTCGCCGCCGTAGTTTTCCCCCGCCCTTTGTCTCTATGCCGTGCCTTTCCACATTCCTGAGCATCTGTACTTCACTGCTCAAACATTCGCTTTCTACGTGGTTTGGTCCAGGCGAGATGACTGCCTAACGCCACACACTGTCCTCACCTTCAGCTTTTCTACAAGGACGGGTCGATTGTTCCTCGCTAAGATGGCCACAGCCTCTCCGTGGACCATCTCTAAAGAGGTGCGGGGGATTATCACGGTTAGTGGGTGGAACAGTGTGCAAACATGTGAATTTAGTTGAAAATATTGTGGATATATATATATATATATATATATATATATATATATATATATATATATATATATATATATATATATATATATATATATATATATATATATATTTTTATATATATATATATATATTTGCTAACACCACGGCACAAAAGTCAACCAATGCTAAGGAGGGACAATGTTCCTGTAAAGCTGGCGAGCTCTCTTTTTACTTGGGGTGCAACTATTAAT
>CAAKHF010001234.1:44338-56636 GCA_901007745.1 Hippocampus kuda | reverse complement strand
GATATATATATATATATATATATATATATATATATATATATATATATATATATATATATATATATATATATATATATATATATATATATATATATTTTGTTTGCTAAGCATTATGGTCATTTAGAAAAATCAGCTGATGGCCAGAGGTCGGGAAAACTTACTCCAACATGGGGAAAGCAACTGGCTGCTCAGTGCAATCTGATCCAAAACAATTTAGCGTTCACTTAGCCAGAAAAAAAATGGATTTTACCAAGCAGATGCTTCCATAAATAAAAATGTAGCTAAGTGCATAATGGCTAATGATGAGCATCAATCAGTGAGTGGTGCGTAGGTTTCTGCGACTTTTATTGCATTTCGTGACGCAGACGGTAACTTCTCTTTGAACATTGGAAAAAAATGGAAACGAGTGACTGACATCATTTGCTGTACAGTCAGTGAGGGTATTACAATCAGTTTATCTAATTACTTATTTTAGAATAATAATGATTAGTGGGAGGATATTTTTAAAATCAGCGACGCGGGACGGATTGTGTTCCACGTTGCGAATTTGTGGAGGACTTCATCGTCAAGATTTGTTCAGACTGTGGGTGGCGCTGATCACCGCGGATGCGCGCGGCACTTAGCGACGTAGCCCAGCGCCGGGCAATGACATGAGCAGACACATGAAAAAATAAATAAATCCTGGAGTTCGGATCAAACAGGAGGTAGTCGCATCAGCGGCATTTTTTTGGGGGATGCTGCCTTTAGAACACATCGCATTCACCGGCGAGACACGAAAGGACTTGGATGATTGCATTTATTCACGCAGGAAGCTGTGACACATGGGAAAAACACGAGTTTGAAAAAGATGCTTGTTCAATCGTTTGAATCAGTGCGGGAGGGAGAGAGGGTGGTGGGGTGGGGGGGGGGCGCACTCAAAAGTATACATCTAATCAGTCAATCACCGAGTTACAACGCCAGACCTCAGCTTGTCTCTTGATAGCCCTTTGACAGGACTGCATGCAGTGGGGGACAGGTAGCGTTTCCTCCCCGCTACTCTCGTCTAGACAGCTCTGGCATTCAAAACAGGGCTCGAGAATCCGCGGACACGTTTCCGTGCACATTCCTCAAAGGGTGCACTCTTGACTGCGTGACTCATGCGCTGACATTTGCATGAACGTGCGTGCGCAGCTGGCTCCGATTCGCCAACCTCAAAGTCAATTTTTGTTTCTTCGCCTCAGTAAGATAGCGTTCGCCGGAGGCAAGCGCTGCTCCCGCCGTTGACATAAGACCACGACACAGTGAGGCTGCTTGACCGCTGGTTTTTTCTACTCGTAGTTGAAAAAGTGCAAAAAAACCCACGCTGCCAACAAATGCATCGGTCAGAACGTGAATAAAAGTGAATTCCAGAGTGGACTGAGAGGCACACAGCAGCAAAGTGGAGACTGCGGGCTCGGGGTCGGTACTCTTTTTCTACTTCTAAACGTTACTGCAAGAAACAGCGCAAAATGAGACACAATTGCCGCTTCCTGTTTCAGTCCACATCAGATGTATCATGAAAGATTTGCTTTCTGACAAAACTGACTGAAGAGGGGACGCTGGCCTCTCCGAAGTGCACGTTCACACAGCAGTTTGCGGCGCTGACATCATTTGACGTGTGGAAATGTCAGCGTGGCGAAGGCAAATGCTTTCAACACAAAAGGCTATGCGGGCGGCGGGTTTCGGGTGATGAAATTTACGGTCTGCTTCTGATGACAGTAAATTCGGTGGTCAACTTCAATCCCCTCGTAAAAAATAAAATAAATGGGGGGGGGGCCACATTACATTAAATCAAGGGTGCCCACACTTTTTCAGCATGGGAGCTACTTATAAAATGACCAATTGCTCGTACTAATGTATTTATTAGCAAAGTATCTATCTATAAATGTAATTTGAACTGTTCACATGTACATCATATGTGAGTGTCATATTGCGCAATAGAATGATTTTTATAGATAGAGATTTTTTTTTTCCTTTGGTCCTTACGCTACTCTGATGACTCGCACCGAATGGAAATGGCCAAGGGGCGGAGTTCGGACAGGAGCTGCGGATTGCGGGCCGCGCGGTGCTTGGACTTATGAATGTTTTTAACAATGGCCCAAAAATGCAGCGCCGCATTTCCCTCCTTGGGCCAGCCAGAAAGGCTCCGAGCGGAGTGACGCACGGCTAAACTGGCCGTCCCCGTTGCCACCAACACCGCACCGACCGGCAGCCGCGACACGTCATCGGAGGGCCCCCGCCTCACGCCGGTGATGGGGCGAGGAGTCGACCCAAACTTAGTTGCACCAAATGAGCCAAACCCAAACATCACGCTGTTTTCTTCCAAGTATTAGCCTCGACTAAAGCTTTGGATCAGGAATTTTCCGAACGATTGTCAAATATGGAGTTCTGTAAATCAGGCAACTAATCCTTTATGGCGTGCGTACCCTCCCTTTCGATGTTAGATGTTAGGGAAAGGGCCCCGAATGCTTGAAATCATCACGCAGGCTTGGAAAATATGAACAAGGAAAAACGAAGAACTCCAGAAAACCACCAAGATACCCCTGAGCAAAGAATTTCTCAACAAAAAGGGCCACTCGTGGCCAGTGGTAGAAAGTCGGTTAGCCAAGGAATGTGGGTTTCCTTGTCTGTCAAAGTCAACATGTTGAATGATTGACGGCGTGAAATTGTTGTTTCGCTTTGTGTCCGAAAGGTGGGCGGGGCCGACTTGGCTCACGGAGATTCTAGCCGAGCTTTTGCTTTCATTAAAGCTGTCTTCAATTTTCCTAGGAAGCGCCTTGAAGATTAGCCCTCAAGAAAATGCCAAGCAGGAAGATCGGCCAGTACCAATCCAATAATTTCCAAATAAGTCCGTGTAAGTGTGAGAAAATTATACATCTCAACACCGTGCGCCATTATTTGCTGAGTCCGGAGAACAAGATCTCATCATTTTAAGAGGCCCCCCTATTATTTCATAAATCTTCCCCAACGATGCCATCCAAGTATGTATCAGCGATCTCTGTCCTGCCCGCGTCGGAGAACAATGGCGGCGTTGAGCAAGCGCCCATTTTCAGCATTTACCGTAAAAAAAAAGTCAGGCCATCCGATTTCACGGCGGTCGCCGCCGAAAATTCACAGCGGACCGTGCGCATGGAAGCCATTTTCCAAATGAACTGCTTCTACATGCAAATTCACTCTCATAACCATGCATAACTTTTTTTTTTTATCCGCTAGTTTTTCAGAGCTGCGGGAGAAACGCGCTGTATAATCGCATACGGCATAAAGGGAAGAGGGGGGGTGAAAAAAAAAGTGAAAAATGAAGATAAAGATGTCTAATCTATATTACATGCTTTGCAACGACATGATTTATAGCGGTGACTGGCACATAGCAGAGTGAGTCACCCACACCATCTGCCCCTTCCAACCACCTTGCTGGGGCCCGCGTGCTTCATCAGCACTCCTCCCAAGGGTGATGGATGGCCTGTCCATACTCCTCAATGACTAAAGCCAACTCCTTCCACACCAATATTACTCAATTCCTATCGCCCTTCCTCTGACTCACTCCCGGTTCCTTGGAAGCGCCACGGCTACTTTAGCAATTCCGCAGCAAAATGAGGGTCAGCAACGTTGGTGCCACGGACCGCATTTTCTTTGATTTCTTTGATCTAAGTTCATGCAAGGCACTCAGCTCGAATCGCTCAGCGGTTCCTTACGAAGAAAAACGGGATTCGCAGGTGTAGGTGCACCAAATAGCCACATAATGTGCAAATTACTCAAGTGCAGGGTGTTGGAGACGTCGAGGGGGTTCTTGGACAGTGGACAGTGCGGCATTGCCACCGTTACAAAGTCCTCACAAAAAAAAAAAAAAAAAAAAAAAAAAGCTTTTCTTTGACATCTTTGGACCAGCCAATTGGAGGACACAAATAGATAAATAAACATTTACACAAGACTTGGGGACTTTCTTATTCTTAAAGGCCTGTTAGCAGCGCTAACAGGCTAGCATGGTAACTAACTTTTCCACCTTTGTTTACCTTTTAGTGTTTTGCGTCATGCTAACCCGTTTTGCGCTACTCCAGCACTAAAGAGCGGAGAATATCAGCAGTGTTGTTGTTGTGTCAATTGGTCTTCTGCTCCAAAAGTTGTTTCCTTCATTTGTACTTTGCATCCTCTGTTCTTTTTACGTCATCCTAAACCGTATGTAGTCTTACAGCATTTTAGCGCTAATCTATTTTTTTTAGCTGAGAACATCAGCACGACCGGACGTGCGTTGTTCATTTACGATGCGACAAATGTTTTTCTCGATTTCCAATTAGCTTGCCTTGACGAGGTCTTACTTTCACTTGAATTTTAACCAAACGCCAAACCAAACGTTCATTCCCTAAATTGCTGGTGTGCTTGTAAAATTTTATCTGGCATTTTTAAGAAGTTTGAAAGACATAAATAATAATAATCAGTAATACTAAGTCCTTCTGGAGAATCAAATCAATTCCCCGACCATAAACATGGACGCACAAAACATTGCGGAGTGATCACGTCAGAGTCCACTCGACCGCTTATCATCTCGACATAACGAAGATATCATCTTCAACGCCGCACCGTTTCGAAACATGTGGTAAGTCTCCACATTTTAATTCATCTGACAGCCTGTTTACATTTTCGATGCTAATGTTTGGTTTCGTCACAGATTTTTTGGGCTCCGGTCAACTACCTTCTCATACAGTCCTCAGCTCGAATCATTTTCGATCCAGTCTATTTTCATACCTGTGTAGATCTCGGCCTCGGAGGGGTCTTCCACCCGTTTGTGCTGGATGATGTAGTCTGAAACTTTGCAGCCAATCAGGGGCTCTACGTCCAACCACTCCAGGGCTACCATTGTGCTCGACGGCTCCAGGTAAGGAGCGAGGCGCAAGCTGAAGAAAATAAGAACGCATGTGACGAGGGAATGTAACACAGTGACCATCTTGATCAAGGTGTATTATAAAAGCAAACACAACCGCGCATTCAAATTATTATCAACACATCACGTGTCATTGCTTTAAGTGTGCTGAAACGGTTTATGGTTCCGATATGTAGCAAACTGTGGTGGAAACCACGTGAGAATTTAAGCCACGGGACCTGGATGAGAACATGTTCTCATCAGATCTGATTGACAGCTGTGAGGACTTTGGCAACTGTCCCCCGTGTCCAGATGTGTGTGACTGGAACGGCGCATCCGTGCATGCATCCCGAAAATCACTCTCGCGCGTGTTCTGCGGTGGCATGGCATCACCTCCCACTTACATCGGCTGTCTGAGGGGACTGCAGTTGGGCAGGCCGTCTCCGCTGAAGGCACTCAGGTCACAGCGACACCAGTTATCGATGACGTCGCCCTTTCCGGCACACCAGTATGAGCTCATTGTGGCGCTCTTGAAGGCCTGTGAAGGGTAACAGGTGAGAGAAACGCAATTATCTCCGGGAACATGCACTGCCTGTCCATCGGCGTGTACTCCCGACCTGCCCCACGGTCTGAGCACACACTCACACACACACACACACACACACTCAAGCTGGAGAATCGTTCAGACTTCTTCCTATATGATCGCCCTCCTCCAGTCACTTCCTTTTGCACGCTTCCAAAAATAAATCACGGGCATTTAAGTGAAAAAACTGAAAATGAGCCGAAATGTCCTTCAGTGCAGAAATATTCTCTTTTTAAAAAAAGATCTGGTGCTCAGATGGGGCTCACTGAGATAGTAAGCGCCGTTCGCGCGCACGTCGACAAAAAGACCTTTTCAATTGCACTGCTCCCAATTACCGGAAGCGGGGAACATTTCACTAACATCGTCCATCTTACGCTTGCGATATCATAGACGTATAGTGACACTTTCATGATGGAGGTGTGAATGCCCCCCCAACCCCCACACCCAACCGTTTCGACGTCTAGGTTTGTGTGGTCGTCTGTCTACGGCGGCGGCGGCGGGAGGAGCGGGGGAGTTTGTGAGGAGATGACATCATCTCCTCATGTCTCCCTGTACTGCTTCATTAACAGCTGAAAGCCAAAAAAAATAAAAAAGAAATGTATGAAGCTCAGTCATTCTTTAAAAGGCAGTGAAATGCCAATGGGAGCCGTCGAGGCAGTAAAATATAATGTCAGGGCTTCCCTTTGAGCCGCTGGAGCGACAGTGGGAGTTCAGGGGAGTGCGCAAGCACTCTGGCTCCCCCTGTCACGCAATTGGATCAATGGAGCACTCGCTTTTATTTACGTGGCCTTAACTTAACTTCGGACAAGCGCTTGATCACAGTCACGAAAATGGGACACTGGAGCCACACACAGAAACATTATCGCCGGGTACCAGGCGCCCGACATCGAATCACAAAGAGGAGCCGCTCCTTTGTTCACCATGAGGAAAAGCAAGCAACGCCTCTTGAAGACCACCGCGCTGTCTGGCGCGGTCGGCAACGCACGCGCAACAAATTTATTGTGGATTTCCAACCATTGTTTCATGCCGATGGAGCAATGCCAAAGTCACCATGCACAAAGGTAGACAAAAGGAATGTTGCAAGACCTTCCCGGCAGAGGTGGGAGGAAGTAACAGACGTGAAAGTTGCAAAAAATACATTGCATAATTCCTCCAGATGAACACGCATCGTATATTAATCAGGGGGTGGAGACCCGGCGATGCGCAGTGTTGCTGCGCCATCGTGATTCTTGGCGAGCAGCGAAAATTGTCTGACTGTGGAGACGAATGAGATGGCCACAGCAAATGTCTCAGCGCAAACAGGTGGCTGTGGTCTCCAGGTTTTTTTTTTTTGGGGGGGGGCGGGGCATGCACAGCGCGAACAAATGATAACTTGCATTCTCAAAAAAACAAAGAAAAAAAAACAAAACAAAAGGCACACCGTGTTGAAAATCTGAATTTTGGAAGAAAATAAAAGTAAATGTGATGAGGGAATTGAAATCTGATTTTCACACATAGACAGGATGACGTCTCACAAACTTCATGTCAAGGTCAAGTCAAAGTCAAGTTTTAGCCGAGCGAGCCGCAAGTCATAAAATTGGCCACCTCAGTCTGACTGGAGTCAAGTCATGTGACTTGAGTCAGCCGCCACTGCGTACACGGAAACGACGTTGCTTGCCGTGGCGCAGGTTCTTCAGTTCTTGGGTGAATGTGACCCGAATAAGCGACATCCAAGTCCAACTTGGGGAGGCCACAATCACAACAACAGAAAAATGAGCAGCGTCTGCCGGGTACAAAAGAGGAGAACATAACTAGCGTGTCCTGCTTTTACTATACGTCTCTGCATGTGGCCGTTGGCCTCAGGAAGGAGGAAAACGTTATCTTATCGGTGATGAATCTGCTCGACCGACGACACCGCAACACCTTTGGGATGAACTTCATCTTCTGGATGAATGGGCAAACATTCCAGCGGGCACACTTGTGCAGAAATTATTTCCAGAAGGGTACAAACTGTGAAAGCGGCAAAGAGGTGTGTGGATGGGTTGGGGGTGGGGGGGGGGCATGTCCATATTGTGGACCCTCCAAATGTCAGAACGTCTCTCCCCGCTGCCAGGTGAATTTAAGAAGAAAAAAAAATTGTAGGGGGCTTGCCACCTGATGTTAGTGGGAAACCAGCCACAAAGTCAAGATGTTGAAAAAAAAAAAAGCTGGAATTGAAGGTCTACACAAGCTCACAGACCAGACAAATCGGAGGTATGACCTCAGCTGCTCGAGGCGAACGAGAGCAAGGGCCCGCGCCATGCATACGCCGCTATTAGATTCCTCCAAAAAAAAAACAAAAAAACAACAACAACAAAGAGCCCATATGGCTCTGCACGACTGACTGCATGGCTGCACATGTGAAAAATAGACAAAGCGATTATCACCGTGTTTATGTTTGACAAGTAATGCATGCCAGTCCCCCACTGGCTAAACGGGGATTGCAACGGTGCTTTTCGGAATTAGGCTGGTGCACACACACACACACACACACACACACACACACACACACACACACACATACACACACACACAAAGTACTTGATTTTCAGTTAGATGTGATTAAAATGTGTTAAACTAACACAGATCTTTTTTTTCTTCCCAGAAAAACACAGGAAAATAACATGGGTTGACCACATTTTAATTATGTGTAACCCATGTACATTTTCCAATTCAGTAAATCAAAAGATCTTCCTTTTTTTTCAGCAAGAGGGTTGTAAGGGCTTACGCGCCGGTGACTCGGACAGATCCAGTAATTGGTGCTTTTTTTTCTTTT
The DNA here is from genome assembly GCA_901007745.1 of Hippocampus kuda. Classification (NCBI taxonomy): domain Eukaryota; kingdom Metazoa; phylum Chordata; class Actinopteri; order Syngnathiformes; family Syngnathidae; genus Hippocampus; species Hippocampus kuda. Next base: position 48,386 of record CAAKHF010001234.1, on the reverse strand, counting down.
TTGTTCATGTTTGAGTTTCATATTGAATTACATTTAATAAAAGGCAGTGAACAGTGAAAGCCGCACACACCTTTGTTCCTATTCGACTATTCATTTCTACTCCGCTTATCCTCACGTGGGCCGCGGGGGCTGCTGGGCGCGATCCCAGCTGACTTCAGGCACCCTGAATTGGTTGCCAGCCAATCGCAGGGCACACACAGGCGAGCAACCCTTCGCCCTAACGAACGGAGACAGTGTTCCATTCACCTGCCATGGGAGGAAACCGGAGTACCCGGAGAAAACCCACGCAGGCACGGGGAGAACATGCAAACTCCACACAGGAAAGCTGGAGCCGGAATCGAACCCTGCACCTCTGCGCTATGAGCTGATGTGCTCACCAGTCGTCCGCCGTACTGCCCCCTATTCTACTATTCTATACTATTATTACAGAAGTAAGGCTTTGGGTTAGTCAAGGCATGCAGTGGAAGCGAGGGAGGCGCACGTGTCCGTTACTGCGACTTGATAAAGGGGTGATATCTTGTACTTTATTGATTATCCCTAGATGCATTTCCCAGCACACTATAGAGGCACAGACTGTACATTCTGGATGTCCACGTTTGCTTTCAGCATCAGTCGATGGCCCTCCGTTTCTCCCTTTTCGCAAACATCTCTCAAGACGATCAATATCGAAATGAATTGAGTTGAAGTAATTGCATTTCAAAGCCTTGATGATGATACTTGAGCATCAGCAACAACTCCAGCTGCAAAATTCTGAGCCTTGACGTCACGTATAGCCCCTCCGGCAGACTCGCTGGCACCGAAACACTATTTGGACCTTTCATTTTCGTCAAAGGCTGATGTGACTTACAAGAAGGCCACGGAGGCCACTGTGACCTCTTTAATGTATTAATCAGTTTGCCCGCTATAAACTGACCACATTACTGTCCGTCTTTAGCGGCTAATACAAGAAAACACTGGCCAGCTGGCCCGCAGTATTCATTTATAAAGTGATCCCCGGTGGTGGTAAAGAGTCAGCCCACGCAGGAGCTTGCCAATGGTGAATGAAGAGGGTGGGGGTTTTGTGTGGACCGACAAATTTGTGTTTACGGGGTAATTTCAATCAGTCAGTCCCGATGATGTCTCGTCAAAATAGATCTAAAAAAATAAGTAAATAAATGAAAAATGGGTGTAATTTGCATTCCAGCCCTGTAGCGGGCACTATAGCTTCGTAAAGAAGCACTCCCGGCATGCTGACCAACCGCTTTTCCTCCGTTGTTTGTTTCAGATTACTTTTTTCAAATGTGTATACATCCTTAATGTCTACTGAAACTAAGTCAATGAGATTTTCATCCAGAAAAAAAATAAAATAAAGGATTAAAAACTCAAACCTCCAAAAAATGTTGAGATACTGTACATGCTTTTGTATCTTGGCAGGTAAGCGACGGAGAAATAACCTTGTGAGACATCATTCTTCTTTTGAGTGTATTTGAAACAATTTCTTGGAGCTGGCTTGTTGCAGTCGTACTTCTCAAACGGCAACAAGCGCTTTTCTGGGAATTGATTATGTCAGGCTACCTCTGCATTTCAATAAATGCCCTCAAGCTTGGTTTCTCGGTTGGTATCTACGAGGAGGCAACCTGGGCTTTTTGTGTCTTTCGAGCCAATTGTTGACATTAAAGGCACCGGTGTTGATTTGTATCTGGATTTGGACGGTGCCTCTTTGAGACAAGCCCCCGTGAATGACGGCAGTTGTGCGCAAGCATGGCAGCAGCCCGCCTTCAAGATATAGCGCGTTCTTAGCCACTAAGATCATAATAAGCATTTCGCTCGAAGGGCCCGCCATAACTCAAACACGGCATTGCAGGGCTACTGGCGAGCGAATATTCGCCATGGCGTTTTTCCCGAAAATCCCCGAGGGTGCTTAGTTATGCGCATGCCGCAGGTGATGCCGTTATTCAAGATCGCCGTTCCAAGAGCGGCTCCAGTCAAGACCCGGCATAATCCTGACTAGTTTGAGATATGATTAACTTAAGAGCACAAGCGCTGCGTCGCCAAGGAAGTGAGCCTATCACCGTAATGTCTTCCTTTCTCATCAACTCCCGTAAAATGACGACCAAGCATATAAGTTTATGTCGTGCTCCAGCAAACTATAAAGAAGGTTCAATGCCAGATTGCACTTCTGAGGGTGTCGCCACCTGACCCCATTTTTGTTTAATGTTCTATATACGGTTTACGCAGAAGTGCAAAGTAGATCAGCTGTGACCTGTGCTTTAAAAATAAAAATAAAAAAAAAAGAGAAAAGAGAGAAAACATTTGGGTTAGAAGCAACTGCCAGTCATACACCAGAAAAAAAATGGTCACCTTAACCTCACCTACATGATTATCTATAAACGAGTCATGCTGTGGTTAAAATATGGCTTTTTGTTTTAACACCCCCCCCCCAAAAAAAAAAAAAAACATATGTTGCCAGAGCATTCCACTCACTTTATATTCACTGATAAAATTTTGTGAGAGTTGGGTCTAAAATAGTATCAAACAATTTAAAGTGCACGTCAAAACCAATCGGGGGGTGGGGGGGGGGGAGGGTGCTCTTCATATCCATCAGACATCAATTGAGCTTCTCGGAGCCATGACCAAAAACTCTGGCGAGCTTCAGGGGCAGCAGAACGTTGTATTACAAGAGCGATCATCAACTTACCAAGTATTTAAAGCAAATTCCACATTCTGTGTGGATGAGGCTTGCACATTTGTGTGCTCCAACTGGGTCTTATTACCATGAAATTGAGATGGTATTTCATTTGCACCTGAAGTCGGGAGCGTCATCTTGTTCCAGACAGAAATGTCAGCCTTGCCCATAAAAATCCACATTTTTACCCTCTGCAACATCTGCCAAAGAAGGCAAAAAAAGGGGAATGATTTTTGCGTCGTTTAGTTCTGGGAACACGTTTGCAGGATCGTCTTATTACTCCGGAATTTAGTCTTAAATATTTTTGGGAGGCTGGAGGGGTTTCACGGCTGATCCCATGTGACTTCATCAAACAAAGCACTGAAACATGTCGGCTATCATTTCACTTCCTGCTCATGCAATCATTGGTCGGACTACTTGTCAGTCATTACTAGCGGCACCATCGATTGGTCGGTTCTGTCACAGCGACTCCCTTCAGGGCCTGTCTTCAAAATGGAGGAACTGCACCTGACTGGCCCCTCAAGTTCCTGTTCATACAATAATTGGCCAGCGTACTTGTCAGCCACTACCGACAGCATCTTTCATCAACGTTGTAAAGTGTAATGTCAACGGCAACACGCGTCATGGGAAATAAAATGTCCAGTCGGAATTTCATAACGTCTCTTGTGCTGCGACGTGCGTTGCTCTTTCGGCGGCGCCTTTATTCACTGCATCTGAGGTGTAAAACTTTAATGATGTACGTGTCTGCCATTTTACAACTGTTCATGCAGGCATTAGCCAGTCAGCTTGTCAGTCACTCATGGCAGCGGCTTGATGAGTTAGTTCTGTGCCCGCATCGTCACGCAGTAATTGCTAAGTGAGAACTAAGCTGCTGGATTTGACGGCATCAGTCGACATGTACAGTATTCATCCCTCGCATGACTTCCATTTGGCTTGAGTATGTAATTATTGCTGCATATTCAAATAATTTGTCCGCATGGCGTGTGTTGCTTTGTTGAGGGTCTTAAATCATGCTCATGCTGATTTATATACCGCACTTGATTTCCCATACGCCCTACTCATCTAGAGTTTTCTTCTTACATCATCCAACCTGCTCTTGAGGAGAACAACTAACTACTGTACTCCACTATTTTTTATTTCATTTTTCAGTCCTGCCCAAAAATGAAAATAAATAAATAAAAGAAGAACAAGCTCATCACGGAGAAAGCTTTTGCAACATGGCAGCTGTCTTTCCTGATCGAGGCAGCCAAGTAGAAAGAAGTCTCAAAGGTGTGTGTGTGAAAGACACACACACACACACACACACACACGGGCTCACACACACCCACACGCAGATACTGAAAGAGCAGTTGTGTGCCTTTCGAGGGCTTTAATTCAATACAT
>CAAKHF010001233.1:0-10306 GCA_901007745.1 Hippocampus kuda | reverse complement strand
ATACAATAATAATAATAATCATCCATCCAGCGATTATTTGAGCTTTATGCTCACAAGGGTCGCAGGCATGCCAGAGCCTAACCCTGCCGTCTTTGGGAAGTATATGGGGACACCCTGAACTGATTGCCAGCAAATCAATAATGTGTATATAATAATTTAAAAAAATAATAATAATCATCTTCTTTTCCTTTTGGTTTTTCCCTTCAGGGGTCGCCACAGTGAATCAGTTACCTCCATCTCACCCTGTTTTATGCATCCTCTTCTCTCACACCAGCTACCTCCATGTCCTCTTTCACTACATCCGTAAACCTCTTTGGTCTTCCTCTCGGTTCTGCCTGGCAGTTCAAGACTCAGCATCCTTCTCCCAATATATTCACCCTCTCTCCTCTGTCCAAACCATCTCAGTCTGGCTTCTCTGACTTTCTCTCGAAAACCTCTGACATAAGTTGTCACTCTGATGTATTCATTCCTGATCCTATCCAACCCAGTCACTCCTAAAGAGAACCTAAACATTTTCGTCTCTGCTACCTCCAGCTTTGCCTCCTGTCTTTTCTTCAATGGCACTGTCTCCAGTCCAAACAGCATGGCTGGTCTCACCGCAGTTTTATACACCTTTCCTTTCATCTAAGCTGAAACTCTTCTTTCGCTCATCTGTCACGTTGCATGATGGTGGGGACCCCAAAAAGCAGGCAGGAGGGAGGAGCAGGGTGAACTTGAAGAATTGTATTAAAACACAGAGAAAACTAAATCCAAAACAAAGTCCAAAGAACAAAACGAATCCAAAGTAACAAACAAAAACCATGGCAGAAGCTAAAAATTAAATAACAGAAACATGACCGAAACATGACTGTAACAAACCTGCCAGAAGCAAACAAGCAAACAATGACCCAACAATGAGTGGTCGGCCGGGAGTCCTTTTATACTCATAATTATGTAACGACCAACAGGTGTGCAGCTGCAGGGGGAGCCCTACAGTGCCACCTTTTGGTCTCAAACCAAATCATGACAGTATCCCTCCCTCAAGGGACGGATCCCAGACGTCCCAAAGTTGTCCGAAGTCTTGCCTCGCCGGGGAACGGGAACTAAAAGCGACGGCAACCCTTGCCTCGTCGAAGAACAGGAACAAGAAGCGACGGCAACCCTTTGGCTGGGCTTGGCTTGACGTGGACGGAGCTCGACGTAATCGGGGACATGGGACAGCCGGACGTTAACGGGGACTTGGCCTGACGTGGGCGTGGACGTGGCACGGCTCACCGTGGACGTGAAAGTGACTCAGCTCGAACAGACACATGACGAGGCTCGTCTCAACGTGGAAGCAGACGGGGCTCGGCCTACTGTAGAAGTGGCTTGACGAGACGAAAACATGGGACAGCCGCATAACCAGCGCTGCCTGAAGGGGAAAACGGTGTCGGCCTCAGACGTACTCCGCCAGGCACATGGTGGAATAGGGACCAGTCCTTTGTACCTGCGGGGTCTAGGTGGTCGGGTCATTCTGTCACATTGCGTGGTGGTGGGGACCCCAAAAACCAGGCGGAAGGGAGGAGCAGGGTGAACTTGTAGGATTGTATGAAAACACAGAGAAAACTAAATCCAAAACAAAGTCCAAAGTCCAAAGAACAAAACGAATCCAAAGTAACAAACAAAAACCATGGCAAAAGCTAAAAACTCTCCATTGCTCTGGACAGTTGACCCAAAGTACTTAAAATCCTCCACCTTCTTTATCTCTTCTCCCTGTAACTTCACTCTTGTACTTGGGTCTCTCTCATTCACACACATGTACTTCGTCTTGCTGCGACTGACCTTCATTCCTCTCCTTTTCAGGGCAAACCTCCACCTCTCGAGTTTCTCCTCCACCTGTTCCCTGCTCTCACTACAGATGGCAATGTAATCTGCAAACATCTTAGTCCATGGAGATTCCTGTCTAACCTCGTCTCTCAGCATGTTCATCACCAAAGCGAATAAGAAGGGACTCAGAGCTGACCCCTGGTGAAGTCCCACCTCCACCTTGAATTCCTCTGTCACACCGACAGCACACCTCACCACTGTCTAACCGTCATCATACATGTCCTGCAGTGCTCTAACATACTTTTCTGTCACCCCAGACTTCCTCATACAATACCACTTTTCTTCTCTGGACACCCTGTCAAAAGCTTTCTCCAGATCTACAAAGGCACAATGCAGTTCCCTCTGATCTTCTCTGTACTTGTCTATCAACATCCTTAAAGCTAATACTGCATCTGTCGTACTCTTTTTTTGGCATGAAACCATACTGCTGCTCACAAATGCTCACTTCTGCTCTTAGTCTAGCTTCAACTACGTTTTCCCATAGTTTTATTGTGTGGTTCATCAGCTTTATTACTCTGTAGTTACTCCACCTCTGCACATCTCCCTTGTTCTTAAAAATGGGCACCAGCACACTTCTCCTCCATTCCTCAGGCATCTTCTCACCGTCTAAGATCTTGTTGAACAACCTAGTCAGAAACTCCACTGCTACCCCTCTGCTACTGCTACTACACTTCCATACCTCCATTGGTAAATCATCAGGTCCGAGTGCCTTTCCACTCTTCATCCTCTTCAGTACCCTCCTCTACTTCCTGGTCCACAACAGTCAAATCTTCTACTCTTTGTTCTTTCTAATTTTTCCTCATTCATCAACTCTTCAAAGTGCTCTTTCCATCTTCCCATCACACTATTGGCACCTGTCAATACATTCAAAGGTTTGATGAGCGTGTTTGTTTTGGCCAAAATTTTACGTCGGATGCCCTTCCTGACACAACCTTCTATAGGAGTGTTCACATGGCAACATTTGCTCCGGTGCTGCGCCGGGGCAGCCCCAGTAGAGCATTCACTCGTGCAAAGGTACACCGGTGTAGCCCCTGAAAACAGCTTGAACCGGAGCAAATTTAACCCTGCTCAGGGAGGTGGTTTAAAAATTTGCTCCGGAGCAAATGCTCGTTTGCGGGGCAGCCCCGATGTAAAATGGTACGTGTGAACGCTACAGGGTTAAAAACTTGCTCCGGAGCAAATGCTTGTTTGCGGGGGGAGTAGCCTCGCTACGCATGAGAAGAGTTGATTACATACGGCTAGAATGCATTGCTTTCGTGCTCTGTTGTACTTCTGTCATCTTTCCTTTTGTAGGAGACCGGACTGTCTCGGAGTTGTTTGTGTAGTTTGTTCCTCTGTCGTGTGTTCACAACCCCCGATAAATTTTATTTTGTAATTTCCTCTCTTGATTTTCTGTTTAGTGCATTATATGTTTGCTTTTCTGATTGTCATTGAAGTCATCATTGATTTACATTTTCGGGGGCGGTCATTGAACACCTCTCGAGCAGAAGGAGAAGGACGTGCCTGTACAGTAGTTGCTTGACTTGTGTATGTTTTAAAAAGAAGTTTTCCATCAGTTTGCACCGCTGCAGAAAACTGCCGTGTGAACGCAAGTGGGGCTGCACCAGGGTTAACACGCTCAGTGGCTTTGTACGTGTGAACGCTCCACAAAATTTGCTTCGGTGTAAGATATATCGCAACAAAATACATCAGTGCAGCACAGGAGCAAATGTGTGCCATGTGAACACCCCTTGTATTTATCCGGGCTTGGGACCGGCACAATACGACACTGGCTTGTGCCCCTTTGTGGCTACATTAATAATAATAATAATAATAATAATATTATTATTATTATTATTATTATTATTATTATTATTATTATTATAACATTAATAATAATTATGACGATAATCATTGTGCGAACATTACATGCCCAAACCCAGAAAACAGGTGAGCCGCAATTGGTGGTTACCTGAGGCCATAGGCACTGTGATGTCATTTTCAGTCAACAGCAAGTGGCAAAATGATAGATGAATAAAACGGGTGGATATTGCTGCTTAATTCATATTCCACAAACACCATATTAATCAGAATGCCTTGTTTAGACTAGTTGGGGTGCATAGAATTTGTTGTAAATAATAAAACTTCACTTACTTCTCCTTTAAAACAATGGTGGGGTTTCAAGACAGGATTAAGGTTTCAGTATATATCATATTTTATTGTAAAGAATGTTTGACTTGACCGCTGCATGATCGGCCCACGGGTGTCAAACTCATTTTTTGACACAGGCCACAGTTATGATCTTATTATTGCATGTAGATAAAACAAACACGTTGTCATGCACTCACGAGCCAAGGAAAATAGCTGTTCAACAATTCAGTTCCTTTTACAAGACGTCTGGGAACAAAACACTGCCTGCAACTTTTAAAGAGGCTTTGGCAATGAACATGAAGTAGATGCAAATGAGGCTTAACCGGGCCATCACCGTTACAGCTGCTGAATGATGTGCAAAATCAAGCTTCTGTGAACTGGAGCCACATCGTGGGAAATGCGAGTGCCACTTGGCTTTTCAAAGTGTTATAAACCACACGAACGGTCACACTGCATGCAAGGCTTTAGTCAGGCCACTGGTTCGCACTCACTCACTCACTCACTCACTCACTCACTCACTCACTCACTCACTCACTCACTCACACGCACACACACAGAAGCACAAAACATTGTGGCCGGCAATCAGTATTTTCCTCTTGAAGAAATCAACCACACACTCACTCGCGCACACACACATGTGAGAAACCACAGTCATGTACTCCACCCTGTTTTGCAAATGAGTTGCTACACCAGCGGCAATTCATTTGCATTTTTTTTGTTGTTTTTCCTTTTTTTTCATAAATTGAAGCAGTTCAACCAGTTGACATGAAAGGTCACCCCAAATATCAACCTGATACACCTGCTGCTCCTGTGCGTAAGTGTGCAGGCAAGTGTGTGAGTGTGTGTGTGTCGCAAATGATACGTAAAAGGTTACCAACACAACAACAACAGAAAACATCTGCGCTTCTGAACTATGAACAAAAACCACGCACATAAACGTGCATGCTCACAGGATAGAAGAAGCAAGTTGGGGTGTGTCTGCCAGCAAAGCACACAACTTCAGTGTAACAACCCAAAATTGTCCTCACAAAACATATGCAAGTCATTTAAAGGGGAAGTCAAGTAAATATCTTCTTTCTGCCCCAACTAGTCTGAAAATGGGATTCTGAGTAAGACTGTGTTTGTGGAATATGGATTGGGCAGCCAAGTCCACCTGTTTTTATCCACCTCAGGGGGCGGCCATTTTGCCACTTGTTGTCGACTGAAAATGACAGCAAATGGCAAAATGGCTGCCCCCTTATATGGATAAATACAGGAGGTTTTTGCTGCTTAACTCATATTCCACAAACGAAATAATAATCAGAATTCCATGTTTAAATTAGTGGGACTGCTAGAGAACATATTTTTGGAAAGAAAACATTTGACTTCACCTCCCTTTTAAAGCATTTCTTTGTACATAGCAAATTAATGAACACATAATACATTCTCATTTCAATCTTAGGGTGACCACCGTGCATCTTATATCCTCATTTTTTGTATGTGTTTTTTTTAAATCATCCATTCACTCAGTGGCACACATTACTTCACGCTCTGCGACTTAGGTTGATATACGGCACACAGTGACTGAGAAATAAGTTGTTAGGGCCTGAGCAGTGACTACTGCTGTTGTCTTTATAGAAATGTAATAAATTAAAGATAAGATATCCTTTATTTGTCCCACACTGGGGAAATTTACAAATTTGTGTTCATGTTTACTTTATTAGGCTCAGGTGTTGAATAAACACGAGAACAAAATACATTTTTATTTCAATGCAAAGTCCACAAAAAGCAAACAAATTCAGTGAACCCCCACTACATCAATTTCCGATGTTTAAAAGCAATGTTTTTGTTTTGTTTTACCGCATGAAGGCAAGTCCCAATTTGGAGTTGTGGTGCCTTCAGTGTAGTACAAGGTTTTTTTTTTTTGTTTTGTTTTGTTTTTCGTTCGTGTTTTTTTTTTCAAGTGTGTTTACGGTTTACTGTCGTTTTTACGGTTTACTTTCATCATAAGAAAAACCCTACAGTCCTGTCAAAATTCATTGTGGTTTGGGCCGTCGGTCATCGCACGGTTGTTCTCGGTCGCGCTTTCGCGGCGCCCTGCCTGTTTGGCTGTCGAACGGGGCCCCATGTCTTCTCCACCCCTCTGCGCCCCGTGGTGGGGGTCGGCGGGGCCTGTGTCTGGGCCGTGCTGCTGTGGACCATCCTGTCGCTCCTCCGTCTGCCCGTGGAGGGGCTGCTGCAGTGCTCGGTGGCAGGGCTTCTTGGGCTCCCCACCTGCGCTACACCACTTTCCGGGCATCGCTCCTCATCCTTCCCGGAGGTGCATCCACCGCGGACCTCGTCGGGGCTTCCACCTCGGTGGCTCCGGGGGCATCGCCTCCTTTTGGTCGTCCTCCCGCCTGCCGCGCAGGGGCAGCGGCGGCGGCGGCGGCTGCGGCCGGTCCACGGACCACAGCGTGTTAGCCGGCCTGGCTAGGTTGGCTAATGCTCCTCGTGGCAGCGATGTAGCCGGCGTCGGCTTCGGACTATTCGACATTCATTCGCTTACTGGGAGGGGTTGTCTTGTCCAGGATATCCTCAAAGACCGTCTTTATCCTCCCTCCACCTCTGTGTACCCTCGGCCCCTCTCAGCACGATGGGGTGCAGAGCTTACAGCCGCTCTGCCCCCAAACTCTGGGACTCACTCGCACCCAACAGTCGAAATATTGATTCTCTTCACACATTCAAATCACGTCTCAAAATCCACCTATTTTAAATCGCATACTCAGTTTAAATTCATCTCTCCTTTTATTATTTATAATTTTATCTGTGGTTTTATTGTTCTTGTTTTGATTGTAAGGTGTCCTTGAGTGTTTTGAAAGGCGCTTAGAAACTAAATGTATTATTATTATAAGGTTGTGCCATAATTTGCCAGGCCGCACTGAGGGTTAATAGAATACATGTATCATACTGGTGTCGCTGATAGTGTAGTGATACGCATGCCGGGTTTGTGTGCAGGTGGCGTGGGATCAGTTCAAACTTAGTGATGGTGTGAATGTGGGTGTGAATGGTCGATTGTCTCTGTATGTGCCCTGCGACTGACTGGCAACCAGTTCAGTGTGCAGGCTGTCTTCCACCTAAATTCAGCTGGGATAGGTTCCAGCAACCCCTGCAACCCTCTTCAGGATAAGTCGTGTTAAAAATGAAAATGTATGGATGTACCATAATGAATAAGATCCCCAGCTGACCTCCAGTCATGCTGGTTGTTGCCACTGAGCAGAGAGAATGCCCGTGAATAACCTTTTTATGTGCTGCTGCTCCGTGTGAGTTAAAGTTGCAGTTGTTTGAAGATTTTGAATTGCAGTGACAGTCATGCTTATTTTCATTAGCCTGTGTATAGTGTTTTGTATTGCATTGTGTGTTAGCATTAAGCTCGTGCGCTTTCACTCTTGTTTGATTCTCTTGTGTTTTATGAGCCAGTTTTACCGAAAACTTCAACTGGGAGTGACCAAGGGCGAGAAATACACTTCCAGTGGTGTCAAAAGTCTACACATTCATTGTTCAAATAGAAGTAAAGATATTAGGATTAAAAAAAGTGGACAAGTGGAAGTATCAATTCAAGGTTTTTATTCAAGTAAAAGTATAAAAGTAGTGGTTTCAAAACTACTTAAAGTATAAAAGTAAAAGCAATGCAAAGCATGAAAGCGAAAGTCAATTAAACATTTTGTTTCACTATATTCTACAGGTATGTGCCCTGATAGGTTAAACTTGGTTCTCTGATTCAACTTGCCTTTGTTTAATAATAATTAATCAGATGAATCCGCCACGCCACAATCTTTTTGACTTGACTTGAAGAACAAAGGCTTGGGCCTCATCAGCTCCTATCCCCTCACACCCCTCAAAAAAATTTAAGGCCATAATGATAATGTTACATCAATATGGTATGTTATACAGTATACTCATTAAAAATAATCACATCTAGTAGACCTACAATGCAAATATGTTAAAAAGCTGTGTGTACGACTGAGTGTTAACATGTGTATCATCATGATGACCATCAGTAGTACCAATTGTCATGGTGCAAACAGTCAAACTTTAATGGCATGTCATCACTAAGCACAATTGGAAGATATGTGTGCAACCAAACTTTGCTGTAGGAGGGTGTGAGCGTCATTGAGGTAAGAAGACACACAGAGTCCAGCAAATGAGCTCGCAACGTTGATTCACAGCCTTTGCATGCCAGCAAACCATGCCATGTCTTGTTTGATACCCAGCCATCGCACACCTAGTAAATTTAGTATTGGCAAGCGCTAGTACCCTACCAGGTGTTGCATATAGCAATGAATTAACCCTTGTGCGTTGATTTTTTTTAACGACACATCAGACAAAGGCACCATAATGGAATGGTGGCTTTAAAGTGTAATATCAAAGTCATTTCTGAATCCTTTTTTTTCTTGCGACCACTCAAAATGTTCAGTGGCGTCAGACCTATCCATACATATATAGTTTCTATTTACTTATTGAAGTTGGTGCCCTCAATGGACATCAAAGCAATAAAAAGCAGTATTGTGCTATGGATATAAGTAACTATCATCTGCATATAAGTAAAAAACAAAAACATTGAATTTGGAATATTCAATATGGACAAGTTAGCGCCTTCAACATGTTAATAGATCATGACATCATTTTAGTTTGTACGGCAACAGTCCTGTTATGGGATGTTTTGGTCCACAAGGGTTAAAGTCATACAGTAACATTTGGCTAAAATAACATTGACACACCTTGATATTAAACGTTGGGCTTACTTCAACATGCTTTTTCAAGTTTGACGGCAAACTTCTGAAAGCTATCTATTGGTGGCACTTTAGTTTGCAAAGTTTGCAGTGGATCCAAAATGATTTGTTTTAAAAGAACTCCAAGTAGAGCCGGGGATGTAATGGTTAGCTGGCTTTTCTGGCTGAAAACTTCCTTGCTGTTGGTACTCAGTTGGGAAACAGATGGTTGGACATCTTACTGGTAAAGCCGCACGCTTGCACTAGTTTGAGTGTGGTGAATTGTCATTGATTTGATGATTTGTGACACGTCTAGGTGCAATGCATTGAGTACAAACCAATAGAGTGTCAGAATGCGAAATGTTTATTCTTCTCAACCGAAGATAATCAAAATCACTTGATATATCCTAGCGCGATTTATCCAGACTGGTGTTTTGAACAACGTCACACTGTAATGAACACTATCAAAATTAAATAGTAACGAGGCTTTTAAGTGTAAAGAAGAAGAAAGTACAGATATTTGCGTAAAAATGTTGGGAGTAGGAGTACAAAGTAGGCTGAAAAATGGCTACTCCAGTAAAATATACATACCCAACATTTCTACTGAAGTTCAAGTATTTTTACTTCGTTACTTGACACCTCTGCCTCATTCGCATCTTGTTTGAATAACTATGCGTGTGAAAATGAGAACAGGCGCTCAGGAATATTTTAAAATATTGGTTTTAATAAGTTGAAGTGTGCCCTAAGGTGTTTATATATGGTTCAAGTGTGGGGTGTGGGGAGGTGTAAAACTTAATTAAAAAAATATAAATATATCCTGCTCAAAAAAAATAAAAGGAACACTTAAACAGCACAATGTAACTCAAAGTGTTCCCTTTATTTCTTTCTGCTTGGCTCTCGACGAAGTCGGACGCTTCTTGTTCAGCTCCCTGTAAACACCCCCCCACCCTCTCCTTGCTCGCTACTCAGTCTTTGTGCTGTCTTTGTCTAACTTTCCTAGCCTCCTATCGTATTTTTAGCCGAAGAACAAACCATGGAATTAGTTGGCTGGTCTCTCGATGCAATAGAAAAAATTTTTTCGACGAAAAGAGCAGGCGGTGGGGAGCCTACTTGCCCCTCGGGGACAGTTGCGACGGGATGTGCACTTGACCCATGGAGAAAGTGGAGAATGGTGTGCCTGTCAATACTGTCCGTCGAGGATGTGGAAGACATCTACATTATCGGCCTTCTGATAACAGGTATGCTGCTGTTTGGTGTTAGCAGCTTCCTGTTCTATCGCAAAATTCTACCGACGGGAGCGGCTTTATTGGAGGTGAAGAAGCTGCCGGTCATGCTGGATGGTTTAGGTTTGGCTGATCGGCGCCAGTGACGAGATACAGGCCACGGACTCAAGGCTGTCTGAAATTGTTGGCGGCCGTTCCTCCAAAACAACGGTATCTGGACCCTTTCCCCTGGATGCAACTATGCATGGAAGGCTAGTGCCCTCACCATCACCCCCTCCTTCTCGGCCATGGACTGATAAGCCAGGACTGTCTTCATGAACAGACCTTGACGAAGCAGCTGCGGCCTGTACACGCATACACAATCAGACGATCACACGC
>CAAKHF010001230.1:1077-16224 GCA_901007745.1 Hippocampus kuda | reverse complement strand
CAAAAAAAGTCATTTTGTGTGACATTTTTTGTTTTTTTTCTCACAAATCACAAAAATACTTTTCATCGGACAGCGACCATAATACATCTCATATTGACCAATGAATCCTACTTTGTAAATATTGCTAAGCTTTATTTATTCGATAATTATTGTATAGTCTTACTGAATAACAAACCGTCTGAGGTTATAAGCTATTGTCATAAATTGAAGTCTCAATGCCATTGAATAATCAATGGACCAATCTGAATCCTTTGAGATGATGGAGGTGGTACCTTATTTTTAATTCAAAGCACCATCTCTTTTTCTAACATCTTCTATCCTCTTTTTACACTTTTGATAAGAATAAAACAGCTTAATTCTGACAAGTTTACAACTGGTGGATGAAACTACCACTACTAAGACAGCCTGAACACTGCCGATTGCTGAAATTGCTACTGTTTTATCAAAAAGTGTCCTTACAATTGTTTTTTTTGTATCACTATCATTTTTTCACTCAAGATTTTTTTTTATTTATCAAAATATCCTTGAAATGACAATGTAACTTACATTAATGTACTACATCAACAAGGGTCGAATGAAAAAGCCTAATCATGTTGTGATGATCACATGTATTTGTTTGCGGTCCAAATGTCTTCTTGTGTTTTGAATTTGAAAGTGCTACATCGTTTGACACATATGTTAGTAGTAATTACTAACTTTAGAAACTACGTAGTCATTTAGTGTGTTTTTAAAGCAGAAAACTACTGATGTAATTTAAAAATATAAAGTTTTGTGTTTCACACATTAATTAAACAGCTCTGGTTTTCATATTAGTTTTAAAGGTTAGTCCAGAATTTACGATGACCCAAGCATGCCATGGGAACATTTCTTTATTTTTTTTAAGTTGTGGCCATAATACAGATATAATGTACACACAACATGCAAATTTGTAGCCATAAAATTGCAATTTGTGGGTTGAATATGATTTTCATGAACAACTTGGATGGCTGGGTCAGCACAGCTTTGCTTAGAAACTGCAAGATGCAATCTACAGTGGTTCTCAAAATGTTTTAGACCATATTACCCCTGCCCCCTCCCCAAATCACAAAACAAAAGCTAAACCTGAGCTCTCCAAGTACTACTGTCATAACCGACATTTAAATATAGCAGGCCCAAGGTTTTGTAAATAAAACTACAGAAGTGTATTTAATATGACTGAAAAAAGTGCAACCTAGTTTGAACATGGGCACACACACTAATTATCATTTTTGAGCACGTTTTAGCTACATTTTGGGCATAGTTAGGCAATTTAGCAAAACAATAACTAGTTGTGGGCTGTGTAGTGATCTATTGGAGGTTATGGATGCTATTCCGGGCTCCTTCCTTTCCTGTGTGGAGTTTGCATGCTCTCCCTGCCTGCGTGAGTTTTCACCGGGTACTCCCGTTTCCTCCCACATTCCCAAATCATCAATGGTATGTTTAAAATAAATAATTTAATATACGAAAACGTACGATATAAATCGCGTGTAATTACGTCATACTCAATATTCATCTAGCTCCACTACCTGACGTCAGTGCAGAGCGTTGTATTTATGGAACAGCAGTGACGTAAGTAACGCCACGCCCTCGTAATGTATAAAAAAACGATTTCACTGGTGAGAGCACTTAATAATCCTCTAAATAAAATCACTTTATGGGAATTAAGAAGTAGTGAACGATTGCACTTGCTTGTGTGTTATTTTCTAATTTTTGCTCAAACCTTTGGCGGAAAGGGGGATTGGTGTGATCGGAGCTGGCATCCTTGACCAAGCTAACCTGGCAACCCCCACAGCCGGCGTGCTCTGCCGGGAGAGGAAAGGAAGATGGTGGACCTCGCGACCGCAGCGTGCTACAAACTCCTCCCCAAACTTTTTGACAAATGCTCCCTGTGCCAACCCGGTGTTACGTACAGAATACCTGGCGACAAGCATAGATAATACACCGATAACAAGCGTGACGGCGAGTGGATTTGTCACCTGTGGACAAGGATCACCTTCCCGGGTGGAAGTAAGCGTTGAGTTGGGCGCGATTGTTGTTGGCAGGGGTCGCCAGTCAACATTAGTCAACTCGTCACAACGAAAGTGTCACAGGGGATTTATTTATTTTTCATTGTCATCGTGGAAACAAATCCAGATGTCTTCGCGCCGATTGTAGAGCTGAGAGAAGATTTTACGTTGGACAACTTGAAAGGAGGCTAACGTTAGCTAGCCCCGCCTGGCTAACTCAGCTGCTCGCCATGCCTCGAAGTAAAAAAGGGAAACGAGGCTCCACCAAAGCCGGTAAGTGCCCGCAGACCAATAGCACAATTCACCTTTTCCCCAGAAAGACGATAACTGGGCGGTGACTGCATGACAACATTAATAAGCTGTTATCATGTTGGAACCTGGCAATAGCTGTCATTGCCACATGGCTTGCTGCTTTGCTAACTTGAGCAAAGTTATTATTCCCCTTTCAAATCTTTGCTGTTCTTGCAGAGTAATTGTCGTCGGTTTTCCAGTTAAGCAGCTATGCGTGTGAAACGCTGTGTGTCAACGTCATATTTTTAGACTCAAGTGTTTAAACTCTGTACTCAAGTTGAAGTAATTGGTAAAAAAAAAGGGATTGATTCAACTTCTCAATTAAAAGTAAATCGTACAGATTCTGATATGCATCTAAATTTTTGCAATATCTAGTGAAAAAAATAACCCTGCATAGTGCTTGTGAACGCTATAAAATGATGGTTTTCAGACTGGCTCAAGACAGCCACTTGCCACATATCAAACTTGGGGCCGGACATCAACAAACGGTTCTCTTCAATAAGCGCATGAACCTGTTGCATCATTGCCGCCGTTAATATTCCCTTAATGTTACGGCTGTCACTTTTTTCCCACCATATAAGACTCCCATCATCCAAGTCGGTCAAGATCTCTTCTGCAGTTGACTCTGTTTGCCTGTTGACATCTTATTTCACGTCAGATCGTCATCAGACAAGGTTAAAAAAAGAAACCAACCTGATTTGACAAAGTGAGAAGTAGAAGGTACAGATATCTATTTTCAAAAGAAGGAAATAAAAGTAAATAGTCAGCAGGAAAATACTCAAGTAAATCACAGATCCTTGGAAAATCGACTTCAACAGTACAGTAACCAAGTAATTGTACTCTGTTACTTCCCACCACTGGAACTAGTGCCGTTTGTAGTTGTACATGGCTATGAAAAATCATGGTTTTATTTCAACCTTTTCAGTGACAGCTGCGTGTGTAAATCAAGTTCCCACGTGTGCGAGTCAAACATGCACACGTGTGCACTGAGATTGTCACGTGCATCCCCCATGTGTTGTGTACTGATGGGGCTCTTTGGCACACACATCTTGAGTTTTCACACATATGACAGAGTAGAATGTCCTCTAGTATTGACACAAATGCCTAGTCCATAAATGTTCTATCTTGCTTATCCTCATTAGGGTAGAAAGTGAGCTGGAGTCTATCCCAGCTGACTTTGGGTGAGAGGCGGTGTACGCCCTGGACTAGTTACCAGCCAATTGTAGGACACACAAAGATAGACCATTCACATTTGCAGCTGGCGACAATTCCGAGAACCTCACGTGCATGCTTTTGGCATGTGTGAGGAAGCTGGAGTACCATGCAATTTCCAAAAGAATCACTTATGGTCATATTTGTTAAAAGTGTCATTACCACCTGGCAGTTGTACGTGATATATATGGTCTGTGAAGAAGTAGCTATCTCTGCCCCCCCTTGAGCAATTTGCAGGAAACCACTGCACTTGAGAATTAACAACCTGTCAGAGAAATGCATGCCGTATAAATTTGCATTGTTAAAAGCTCACTTTCGATGTATTTTTTTCACGGTCATTCTTTTACATTTTCTTACACATTCCATTCCTATATCCCCCATCATCACCACCCACCCACACACACATCCTATATTTACTCCATTCATTCCATTATCAATAAATCATCTTCAGGATCTCTTCGTCAGGAGGTTCTAGAGCTGCAGTTGATGACAAAAACCTCTCTGAAAGGTAACTCCTGTGATGTCTTTTTGAGGATTTTCTCTTTCACTCTTGATTGCCATTTTCTTAGCGGGAATTAAACTTCCTTGTCACATTTTGGAAAAAGTTGCTAACGTCTAAAACATGTTTCTTTCTGTTCACCCTCATGTTGTTAGTGCAAGCAGTGCATACCGGCAAGGGCACACTTTGAACTACAGAAGCCACAAAGAAAACCATCCTGAGCAATAGACTCAAATTAATCCATAAACAATGTTTGAGTGTGCGAGATCTGGCACCTTTTTTTTTGGTTAATCACACCACCTCATGTTGCAGTGGCAATGCAACACAGCTCCACCCCTCCACAAAAAAACTGAAACTGCACTGAACTCCACACTATAGATTGACCTGTGAATTACCTTGCCTGACCTCAATGACCTGGCAACATGAACCCACACACCGCATTCCATTGAGGATTGTGTGTATGGACTGCTGGTCACCAATAGTCTAACAGTAGAAAGTCCTGATCCAGCAGGAACTTGGTTTGCGCACGCATGCACACACGTGCACATATGCACAGGTCTGCCTTACTGAATTGCCGTTTATGTGACAAAAACAGATAGCTTAGCAGATTTTGCCAGCCTCTGCTTTTACACTTTTAGACTGTTCCTCATTCACTAACATTCACACGATTACTCAAGATTTAAATTCCGGTGTATCTCCAGATTTAGTTGCTGTGTATGTTTCCATATGTGTGGTATATCTGGACCAAAATAATTATGCTCCTAATACTGAATATGTTTCTGGAATAAGTGAGGTTCTAACCAGATGTTTGAGTGGCGCTGTGTTTTCTTTTCGTCACGCACACGAGTACCACTGCATTGGCTCTTCATATTCCTTTTCTTGTGTTGCCCGTTAGGTGTCAAAAACGGCATGAAGGGGGAGTCAGGAGCCAGTGACGACGAGCTGACGTCGGATGTTCTCAGCCACTACAGCAGCGCCAGTGAAAGCACCTCCGTCCTTGAAGAGGGCACAGGTTGGCTGCCAACATACAATCTGTTTATTAGGACTAGTTCAACCCAAACGTTTAGCGTTTCCCCCTACGGATGGCCATTGAACTCATTCACTCCCAAAGACGTTTTTAAACGTTTTTTCAGACTTGGTCTAGAATTGGCTGGTACTGAACGAGTTCAACGATTTTGCTTGATTGACTACCAGGAAAATGAAGTCAGCTGTTTTTAATTGATCGTTTAAAAATGCTCTAATTGTAAAATAATTTGCAATTATCTTCTGTAGCAAAACTGAGTCCGGTTGTACTTTATTGAAGTATTTAACTATGTACTCATGTTTTTTTTTTAAAATTTTTTTTTATCAATCCTCATTATCAAATCCATCCAAGTCCTAATCTTCTGTATCCAAAATGAACAGCTGAGCAAGTTCACAATCGAACACGTCAGGTTCCATCGCGTCATTGTCAGTTAGTCTTGTTGCCATGCAGCACCTCAGAAATGATGCCGGCTTTTGTGAAAGCTTGAACAACAGTACAAGCACACACGTTCGCCCAAGCATCCACAATCCATTCACAAATTGTGGCCTGACCAGCCCGGCGCCGCCCCCTAGCCTTAGTAACATAGCACCATTTTCGGGGTGTTTTGCACAACATCGGTCTGTCAAGCGGACCCCTCATCGAAGTCACACAACGGCATTCACAGATTTTGGAACTCAGTGCATACACAAGACGACGCGCATTATTAGGCACCCCCCCGTCCATTTTGGAGAAAATTTAAGACTTTTAAGTGCACCTTTTGGTCTTAATTGCTCATCCCTTATTCATTTCTTTTATCTTTCTAAACCACCAAACGCAGGAGGGGAGCAGGTTGACGAACAGACTGCCCAAGAGGAAACGGAAGATAAACTCAAGCAGTGCATTGACAACCTCACAGACAAGAGGTGAGCCTCCTCTTTTCGTGTCACGAAAACGCGCAGTGTCGAGACGTTCCTTAAAACGCCATCCCGTGTGCTCCTTTCTCTTACTCAGCGCAAAGACTCGACTCGCAGCCCTCGAGTCGTTGCGGCAGGCCTTCTCATCCAAACTGTTGTACGACTTCCTCACAGAGAGACGCTTCACGGTTAGCGACTGTTTAGAGCGGAACCTTAAAAAAGGTAGCGAAAGGTTTCGTTTTCTGCCTCCAATCATTTTGGCACTGGAACTGAGCGCTAAACAAATACGCAGTTAAACATTAATAATGTTCTTTGCCATGTTCCCTCCATGTGGTCAGGGAGCGCAGAGGAGCAGGCTGCTGCGGCGACCGTCTTCGCGCTGCTCTGCATCCAGTTGGGGGGAGGAGATGAGGCGGCGGAGGGCTTCAACATGCTGCGCCCCATCTTGACCAGCATCCTGATCGACAACACTGCTAGTATGACAGCACGCCAAAGTGTGAGTGAATATGAAAACATGTGATCACATCAGAGATGAAACCAGATGAGCAATCAAACTATCAAGGTGATTG
The DNA here is from genome assembly GCA_901007745.1 of Hippocampus kuda. Lineage (NCBI taxonomy): Eukaryota > Metazoa > Chordata > Actinopteri > Syngnathiformes > Syngnathidae > Hippocampus > Hippocampus kuda. The sequence goes on along the minus strand of CAAKHF010001230.1, from coordinate 9,712 downwards.
GTACTCTCACGGTATTATCAAAGGAAATTCAAACAAACCAATCAAAACAAATACACAGTTATATTTTTAATACAAAAACTTATCTCCTCTGCCACCCTTTGTACTTTTTGACATTAGAAATTGTATACAGCTTCCTTCAAAGTTAATTTCACGCATGCAAGGCCCGATAAAATGTACTTAAATTGATTACAATCACAATAGACTCTGATTGATTAGCTTTTTTTTTTTTTTTTTAATTTCCTTTTAAAAAGAAAAGCCAAGTACAACATTTTCTTTACATTAATGTGTTGCATGCAGTCCCACTAGTCTAAACACAATATTCTGATTAATATTGTGCTTGTGGAATATGAATGACCTGTAAGCAGAAAAATCCACCCACTATTACTGATCTCAGGGGGCAGCCATTTTGCCACTTGCCGTTGACTTAAAATGACATCACGGCCGCTCAGGTAAGGACGAATCACGGCTCAACTTGTGAACGTCACATGACCAATTTCAGCAAACAGGTGAGCAATGATTGGTCCTTACCTGAGCAACTGTGATGTTACTTTCTGTTGACATCTAGTGACAAAATGGCCACTCCCTGAGAAAGATAAAAATTTTACAATTTAATTCATATTGCACAAACTTCATATTAATCAGAATGCCTTGTTTAGTCGAGTGGGAGTGCGAAGAACATATTGGATTAAAAATGCTGACGTATCTTCCCATTTAATCAAATAAAAATACATCATACCAAGATCTCGCTTTCTATTTTCAAGCTTTTAAAGGACTTTTAGTCAACTCTAACACTGCAACCACGTGATCGTCGTTTATACGTGACTTCAAGACCAAGTTTTTGTCCCTGTTTCGTGCATGTACAGTAACTGGAGCTAATTCGTTATTTTCCTGACACTGCAGGAATGAGTGGGACAAAGCCTTTGGTTGTTGCATTGTGCATCGATTCACTTTCCGAAGTTCTTGAAAGTGTTGTCGCTCTCATGCACATGAGATTCAAAAGTCGCTTGTGCAGCCAAATTGCGCTTGCGAGAAATGCGAAGCAAATATGTTGATGTCCATCTCTCGGCTTCCTATTTTTTTTTTTTTAATCTTCATTGCCCTCTACTGCAACAACTCCATGTTAATAAAAAAGTATTTTCTTGTGTCCCCATCAGTGTGCCAGAGCTTTGGGGATGTGTTGCTATGTCTCTGCTGCTGAAGACGGAGAGGTATGAACAGCTTGGTTTAAAAGGTTGAGTCTGCCCTATATAAAAAGATTAAGCTGCACTTGACCTAGCGGGTCTTTGTACAAAATGGCTGGAATTCCACATAGTCACTTATCCCTTGGCCGAGGTTAAAAAAAAAACATAGCACAATAATTAAAAAAAAGATTTCCACTCCACACATCTGCTTCCATTGCCGCTGCATATTTTGTAATTGGGTGAACTGACTGGGAATGCGTGTTTTCTTTTGTACACACCAACTGTTTTTTTTTTTTTTTTTTTGTGTCTGATCTCTTTTGTTTTTGAACTCTCTCAGGACTTGATCAAGTCGTTGTCCCTGCTGGAGAGCGTGTTCATGTCTTCTTACCCCAATCGAGAGGGAGCACTGCCCACACCCAAACCCGGTGGCCCGGGGCTCCATAGCGCCGCCATGCAGGCTTGGTCCCTGCTGGCCACCCTGTGTCCTGCATCCAAACTCTCTGTCCTGCTGCACCTGTGAGTCCAAACACAACTTTGTGTGAGGCCTCATCATTTCAGCGCTGCCTGCAAGCCTTCGATCCGAATGATAAATGTTTTGCGTTTTTTGGGGGGTGTTTCGATGATCGTAATCAGACACTATTGGTCCTGTGTTGCAGTCACCTCCCCAAGCTGCAAGCTTGTCTGCAAAGTAGTGACGTCAACTACAGGATCACTGTTGGCGAAACCATTGCCCTGCTGGTTGAGCTGGCACGTGAAATAGATGAGGTATGCACACACACACACACACACACACACACACACACACACACACACACACACACACACACACACACACACACACACTGGACTTGTTGACCATAACAGTGTTCTCCAACTTTTGTTGAGCCAAGGCACATATTTGACATTAAAAAAAAAAAAAGAGGCAAAGCACAGCACTGTTTTCTCAAATACACTAAGTCAAGTGAGGCAACGCGACCGAAAGCAAAAAGCCTCTGTTTGTTTGTGTGCAGGACTTTGAGGTGGAGGATGGTGAAAGTCTGTGTGACAATCTCAAAAGTTTAGCGACTGACAGCCACAAACATCGCGCCAAGAACGACAGGAGGAAACAGCGCTCTATCTTCAGAGAGGTTCTACACTACATCGAGGTGAGCTCCAGGTGGCACACTTGATGATCTTGCGCTGCGTGGGGATGGCATTCCGTGGAGTTCATCCCTGCACCTCCCCGTTTGCAGTAATTAAAAGCTGTCAGCCACACTTACAAGAAATACAGTTAATCGCCCTGCGTGTCGATGGTGCTTGAGATGTCCTGTTATGTCTCCTTGAGAACGAGGACTTCACGGAAGAGAAGATCAGTTTTGGTGTGGAGAGCATGTACATCGACAGCTGGATGAGGCGAAGAATCTATGATGCTTTCAAAGAGATCCTGGAGTCTGGCGTCAGGCACCATCTGCAGGTCAGAAAGCACCGGAGGGGGAAAAAAAACCCCCCAGCAGATTTTTACAAATAATTCTATAATAAATTATTTTGTGCTCCATAGTGGAAAAAAACCCCAATACATAAACGCAATCAGCAAAGGCGTGTCATAGCTTTCTCTTATCCACTAATGACATTGTCACAATCCTAGCAAAATCTCTCAAACTTAAAAGTCATAACTCGCTTGATTGCCACACTCACTGCATTTGTCATTCATTACAGAATGTCGAATTATTGAGTTTTGTTTTCTTCGACGCGGACTTGAACGCAGTCCACCTGTGAATACCGGAGTTTACAGGTTTTAAAAATGACACGGACACAATGAAGGACATTGCTGTATTTTCTTTGGAAAACTTTGTAAAGAACAAACGGATGATAGATTCCCCATAAAAAAAATTAATAAATATCTGAAATCCAAAAATAGGCAAATTTGCAAAAGCCCAATGGCGAGTATGTGAGGAAACATTGTGTATCTCCGGTGACTAAACTGTGAATGTAAATGTTTTAAACCCTGGAGAACCCAAGAACCATTTTCTTCTTTGGAAAATTATGGATTATACATTAAATGACTGCTATATGTTCACTGAACACCAAAATATATGTTTTTTCAAATATTCCTACGCTTTAATCCTAATTTAGGATTAGGGCCAAATTTGACCCTTTGGAATTTAAGGGTAGCAATTGAGCAGCAGAATTTATAGGGGCCAAATTTGACCCCGTGGGTTCTCCAGGGTTAAATTGGGAACGGCACGCTGGTGACTCCATAAAGGATTTGGGCGGGGTTTCTTTTTGTCTGGCTGCAGTTCAACCCACTTCTGAGAGACATCATTGGTCTTGGCCCTCCCATCATCCTTGACTCCACCATTAAAGCCAACAAGATTTCACGATTTGAGAAGGTAAACGCCTTTCATCCGACCTTTGAATCATTTTCGATTGTATGAATGCCGAGTGTTTAGTATTGTGTGTCTTGCTGCATATGTTCTTTCTCTGTACTCATGCTCTTCTTCACCTTGTTGAGACAGCCACTTTTTTAAAAATAAATAAGTGAAAATGAGTTAATCCAGTGATGCTTGCTAAAATGAGTAATAAGATGACACGCTGCACGACCTCATCAACTAATATTCTTTTTTTGTATACATCTTAATTATGATAAGTGTTTACTTATGTACCGTCACTGCATGGTGTTGACGCTTATAGAATGCACTGTAGTGTTACCCAATTCTTTTTTTTTTTTTTCTCTCTTTCACCAGCATCTTTTCAACTCGGCTGCCTTCAAGGCCAGGACGAAGCAGAGGAACAAAGTCCGGGACAAACGAGCCGACGTCATGTGATAGGGGAAAAGTGATTGTTGACAAACCGAACGCCAATCGGCTGCCTTCATGATGGACTCGGACAGGCTTAATGAATTCAAGACTGTTTGGACTCAAACCCTTTTACCTGTGGAAACAACCTCCAGTTTCCAGATGGCTGACACTCAAGCACGGGCTGCCCTTATAGGAAAAATATATTTTGCCTTTTTAGGATACAGAGGAATCATTTTTAAGGATAAAGATAATTTAATAATGTATCTGTGTTAACTGTTAGTACATGTCATATAACAAAGTATAACTTGAATGCAAAATGCTAAGTGAGTCAGAAGAGAAATAGAAGAAATACGATGCTTTTTATTCTTGTCATTAAAAAAAAGAGCGTTCACGGGTCATCCCAAAAGTATTCACAGCGCTCAACTTTTTCCATATTTTTTCATATTACAGCCTTAATTCTAAAATGGAAGGACTGTATGTTTCTTATTTATTCATACATAACAGCCCACAAGTGGGGGGAGAAAAAAAAAATCTCACCATGTACGTAAGTACTCACAATCTTTGCTCAAGGCTAAATTGCTGCACCTTTGGCAACAGCCTCAACTCCATTAGAATATAATGCCAAAAGCTTGGCACAACTATTGTATCTCTGCATCGCTTTGTCCATTTCTCATTGCATCACCTCTCACCCTCCAAGTTGGATAGGGAGCGTTGGTGCCCAGCCATTCTCAGATCTCTTCAGACATCAATCGGATTGAAATCTAGGTGCCGCCTGGCCAATCAAGGACATTTGGTGGGGAGTACATTTTGGACAAAGATATAACGTAACAAAATGTGGTTAAAAGTTGTGTGAATGCGTACCGGATGCACTGTATAATTTCATGGAAGGAAAATTTGGAAGCATTTTTTATTGAGCCTATTGTATGTTGTGGTTTTTGAAAGCCTGATTGGTGCTAAAAACAATGCTAACCTGAGCTAGATGTTGAGTTAGCATTGTCCTCTATGACAAGAAAAACCACAAAGATGCTGGAAAATATTCTTTATATATTATGTACCTAATATAATAATATTGCCAAATCCGCACTCTTATAAGCATTGGAATTCTAGAGAAAGTGTGTGTGGGTGGTGTTTAGATCCTTTATCAGAGTTTTAATCATCACTGATAAAAACTGCATAATTGAAACCATTGTCAACGTTTGTATGAATGAATGTTTTTGAAAAGGGGAAAAAACTTTTAACCATCCGGTTGTTGCTCTTTGTATTTCATGTTGTATTTGATTACAACATACAACGATGTGATGTACTGTTAAGAAGCTTACAAACGCTGGATACTGTTTACAGCTAAGGGAAGATGCCAGATTGTTATTTTGTTGCTGTTTTATCTATTTTATTGCAGGTTGGTGTTACTTGAATCATTAAAAGAGTGTCTTGAGCGTTGACTGCTTTTTCAAAGCATCCCATTCTTGGCAGGAGATGAATCAAAATTCTACCTATTCATCTAATCGTATCTACAGTCTAGTATGGTACAGTAGTGGTCGCCAACTTTTTTCCACTCAACACCGTTTTTTTTTCAATAAATTAATCCTTTATTAATGTGTATGTAGTGTGTTAATTTTTAAAGCGACATAACTCACAAACTAACAAAAAAATGATATTGGGCTTTTGGGGGAAATTTCAAGGATGAACCTATAAAACAATACATTTTACGGTGAACCAAATTTTTTGATGTAAAATAACACTTTGCATAAGTTGCTACTCTCTAATTAGGACAGGGCAGAAAAATTTTTTAAAAATGATTTGTAATGGCATCCTCTTCTAGCCTGTCTCTGTAGCAACCTGCTTATCCTGAACAGGGTTGCTGTAGGGTCTAGAGCAGTGGTGTCAAACATACGGCCCGCGGGCCGGATCCGGCCCGCAAAGGAGTTTAATCCGGCCCGCGAGATTATGTAAAGCAGGGGTGTCAAACATACGGCCCGCGGGCCGGAAACGGCCCGCAAGGAGGTTCAATCAGGCCTGCAGGATAATTTAAAAGTGAAAAAAATGCATAAAAGACACATAATTCATGTTTTTTTATAATTCATTGAGTATCCGCTAGGGGGCGCTGTTTTGATCAGAGAAGACGACAACAGCAGCCTCAGTCCGTCACTGAGACAGACCCATGACAGCAGACGCTATCAATAGCACTCTTACATTTACATATTTAAAAGCACTCTCCTTAGTTTGTAAGGTGTAGGCAGGGATTACATTTAGATTTTATATGCACGTGTAAATGGTTTAAAACTTCCTTTCTCGTTTAATCTTAAAGTGCATGACTATATTTTTCAATACCAATTACTTGTTAAAGTTTATACAACCAGTGGGATCAATTGCAATGCATATTTGTGAATGATAAAAGTAAATTGCACATTTGTTGAAGGAAATGTAAGCTGCTTCCTGAAATGTTTTGGAAAAAGATATGTTCATTAAATTTCAACATTTTCCTAATGTTCTTGTGCTTTTTTTATACCAAAACAAAGGAAAGACTTATTTTGGTTATTTATAGCAAAGTATGGTATCATTTTAATGGTCCGGCCCACTTGACATCTACCGAGGCCGTATGTGGCCCACCATGTGAAATGAGTTTGACACCCCTGGTCTAGAGTATACAGTGTAAATTGAGGGGTTCGTTGTTTTTCAGTGGATGGCTCTTCTTTACGAATGACAGATGGAGAGATGGAATCCTTTAATGCAGTTTATAAAAAAGGAGAAAGAAAAAAAACGTCTGCATTCTGAGATTAAAGTGAGAATCTTGCCAACCTTATTTTTTTTCTTTATTGGCCCTAATCCTCTTCCGTAGAATCGAATCTAATTAACAGTCGAATAATTTACAGTTAGTCAAAAATTTCTCTTCTCGCACCCCGTGGTGCATCTCTTCGTTCTGACACCCCTCAGAATGGACGAGGATGGTACAGTCCGCTAGTCAAGTAAACATGGAGCCGCTGCAATCAAGTGTTGATAGAAACACCAGTGGATAATGCCAATGGATTTTTGCCCTTTAATTTCCACAAGTCAACATAGTTGTACCGAGCCTGTCGACTGGTTCTGTCTGCGGCCGCTCGATGTGTACAAACTTGAAACATTGTTCAAGTTCTGTTGTTTCGTGTGACGTTTGTAGTCCCACCTGGGGTCCATGGAGGCCAGACAAGTTACGAGGGTGTACGGAGAAGTCAGTTCTCTCCCCACGCCGGTTTGTGCTGAAGTGCGCGAACAACAGCAAGAAGACATTTGTCTCATCACAGTGAATGCAGGTACATTCACTCTTTATTGCCGCCTCATTACCTGGGCGTCCTCACCAGGGTATGACGGTACGGTACCGATTTCCGACGGACTGACAGTTTGAGGTTACGGACGGCACGCAATGAACTCGAATGGGCAGGAGCGAAAATTTGTGAAATAGGTCGTAACGCATTTGACAATAAAGTTGCACTTGACTTCTTGAATGAGGAACAAGAACGAATGCTCATATTGCTGGCTGCAAACAGAGAGGCTCTGCTTTGCAACAGCACGGTTCGTGTTACAGATTTGCTTTCACTCTTTTTACGGCTTTTTCAATCACTGCAGTGGTTGTTTTTCAAGAGTAATTTGTTAGTCACAATACAATACAATACAATACATGCTGATTTATATAGCGCTTTCACAACAGCGGCAGCTGTAACAAAGCGCTTAGCAAAACGGTTAACATAAAGTAAAACGGGGGCAAAGTCTCCAAAATATCGGTGGCCAGGCTAATACACTCAAGCATGGGCACCAGTATTATTGACGCGCACATGTACATTCACGTAGTAGTAATAATACCCACTCCCCGAAAACGAGAAGTCATTGTTTATCTTACCATCCACAGTCAGTGTTTCATGTAATAAAATGCACTCATTGAGACACTTGCTCAACATACTCATAATATACGCAGGATCAAGTCGAGGTGAAAAGCAACGTTTTGTTGAGCTTAATTTACGAGATACTGCCATTTTATGATCCATTCTCTTGCTTTTGTATGTTGTCTTATACCTGTAGTCTACTTTGCTCTCATGCATTTGTTGGCTAACAGTCAATCAGAGTGATCAATCGTTTACAATCGATTACATACTGCAATTGATGGTGCATTCATTCAAGTCAAAGCTAAAAATCACGACGACGCAAAATTCTCTTCATTCTTCACCCTTCTAAATAGTTTTTATTTAGATTTGTTCATGCTTGTATTATGAATGTGTTTGGCAAGCTCATGACATTGTGTATGTGCATTTTATTTCATGAAACCATGGCTATGGATGATATGACAAATGATGACTTTTCATCATGGAGTTTACTTGTGTTTGTATTTTACAGAAAGTTTTCCCAGGAGGGTAGATGAAGCAACATTTTGTTCACTCTTCACTTCTGGTCAAACCGGTGCACTAATGGTTTGACATCCATTTTCAGGGTGGAGTCAGACTGATGCGGTGAGAGCATCCAGACTTTGTTACACGCAACAATGGACTCTGATCTCAGCCCCTGGAAACAAGCAGAACATCAAGACAGTCCTCCCGCCGGGACCATGTGTACCCCTGTCTGGAGAGTCAGTGTACACACACACACACACACACACACACACACACACACACACACACACACACACACACACACACACACACACACACACAC
>CAAKHF010001229.1:2803-22803 GCA_901007745.1 Hippocampus kuda | reverse complement strand
ACACACACACACACACACACACACACACACACACACACACACACACAAAAGGTACAGTCAAAGTCCATTTCTGTCCTTCAAGTTAAAATCTACACTAATGCACACTTGGGGCTAATTATTGAACTAATTATTGAATTAACAGTTGAGCCAATATTACACATGTTCAATTATTCTCTCTGTTCTACTTCCTTTGCGCTCTCTGCTAGACATTCACCTTGACTTCATAATGTACGTTTGTTGACTTATTAAACACGTAAAGCAAGGATGAGCCACGCCAGAAGCAAACAGGATTATGACTTGTGTTTATGGCTTTGTCTAAAAGTGGGAAGATGTTTGATGATCATCGTGTATCAGTGGTATAACAGGATTTGGGAGAAGGAGGAGGTAGAATGTAACTTGCCGGGTGGCTGGGTAGTGTGCTTCTCGGACTGAGTTTAGTTCAACTGTGTGTGTGTGCGTGTGCGTGTGCGTGTGCGTGTGCGTGTGTGAGTGAGTGAGTGAGTGAGTGAGTGAGTGAGTGAGTGAGTGAGTGAGTGTGTGTGAGATGCATTGGACAGACTGTTTTAGCATTGATTAAATGTGATAGTTTTACTTTAAAGCGACATTGTGTAGCATCTCACATCAACTCACATCTTAAAATCATTCTAATGGTCAGATGTATCAAAATTACAGTATTCACATTCACTACTCAAGTAGAAGTGTACTATAGACCTGAAGGGGAAGTTGAAACTCTACCTTTTTTTTGAAAGTAAACGTAAAATAAATGGTTTCAAAATTACTTAAGTATAAAAGTAACAATAATGCAAAGGGAGTGAAAACAGTTTACTTCCAGTTTTTGCATGGAACAATAATAAAACCTCAGATATGGCGAAAGTCCAAGAGCAAGTCTCACACCCTCTCAACCCCCCCTGATAATAAACTTTCATCTTACTGCAATTTGTTTTTGAAAACCATTAGCTGGCGGTAATTATGTTCACATTGTTTGCAGCGGATTCCGATGGAGTTGCATTGGCATCCAACCATTTGGAAACATTCTTTCAGGTACAGCCAGGTATGGGATATATTTCTGCTCAAGAGTGAAGATGCTGAACAACTCAACTACTCAATTATGAACATTTTAAGGTGGGTGTCAATAACACATTGATTTTTAACTGTTCGCAACAACGCTCTGTCTTTATGTGCCGGGGAACACTGTTGCTTTTCTTGAGATTCTTTCATTTCAATCTGTAAAGACTTGCCCTTAGATGGGCAGGTTTGTATGTAGTCTGGAAATTGAAAATCACATGCCCACCCGACCCATTATTAATTTTGGCCATATACTCTAAATGCAGACGAATGCCAACGGTTGCACAACAAGACCAAAATGTAATTGCCAAATCAAATCACACCCCCCGCTATGGCACATTTAAAGCCAAGAGATATAAAAAGATGAAGGAAGCAAAATGGAGTTGGAAGCTAACGGTATGACCGAGTGCACTGATCCTCCTCCGCGGAAGGGCACAACATGGCCCTTTGTGTCCAAGTCACAATAGCAATCTGTGCAAGTCAAGGATTAGGTGACCTCTGCATGAAGCCATCCACATCCTGTTTGGAGGTGCTAGGGAGCGACAGCAGAATTGACAATAATGAGGAAGGGCTGTCTCATTTTCTTCACCTCCTATGCTGGTCTGGGTCACGATGAACTCAAGTCTGGCTCAGCGGACGTCGGAAGAAAGGCAGAACATACCCTGGATTAGTTGCCTGTCAATCACAGGGCACATATGACAACCATTTGACACTAACATTCACACCGTCCATGTGTGGAAACTGAACCCACGTTGCCTGCATGGAAGTCAAGCGAGTGAACTGAAACATCGTCACTGAGGATTCAGTTTGGTAATTAATCTAGTCTGATGCTGATACACCATGCCGATGGTTGGTATCTTCATTTTAAATTCTCTAGCAATAAGCAGCACACTATTTCCATTCCTCCACCTTGGCAAAAGTCCATGTTGCAGCTGAAGAAAAGCATTACGCTGCCACCACTGTACTAGTTGGATATTCATTTGTGTGTTTCACTTACAGTTGAATTGTGCATGCTATAGATCTTGTTGTTATTATTATTGTTATTATTATTACAATACATGATATATTTTTGAATTTCACAGCAGCTGACTGGCTGTCATCCTTACCTGCCTCTTGCACCTTATAGACAGCGGTCTGCACATTTTCTGCAATGCACTGCAAATTATTTTAAGCATATCAACAACATGTTTGAAACATTGCATCGACCTTGATGTACTCACTTATGGGCTCGTCATTTTGAGGTGTTTTCAGAGTGTGGATTTGCGAGAATGTGACGTGTTTATTTACGAAGAAAACACACAGTTTGAAAAATTAAGTCACAACAAATTCCTACTACAATTTCATTCCATGTAGAAGAAGTTGATCTTCACTTCCTCTGATAACCGCTGCACATTTTGCATCCCAACCTTTGTGTACAGCGGCTCAAATCAGTAAATCCATCGCTCCCTGGATTCTGTCAGTGACACCGTTCAACGTGGCACTGCGAGCAGGAACTCTGCTACTGTTGGTTTGCTTCACTTCCATTCTGCAACTCAGAATGAATTAGCCCAACATGGCGTTCACCTTACATTCAGTCATTATTCTGTTTGAAGCACAAGCAATGTATCCTTGCTTTAAAAATGTTTGTTTTAGCTTCCCTTTAAAGCACTTTTCCTCAGAACTCAATGAAAGCTCCTCCTGCTGTCAAACCAACCTCACCATTAACTTTCACAAAGGTTGAATGAAAGGCAACCAGATTTATTATTTCACACTGTCACGTTATAGTGTTAATCCTTTGGGAACATACATTTGACCCGTTGATTTCAAATGAATTGTGCTCATTTCTATTTTTTGGCTTAGTCATTGTTGGTGTAACAGATCACTGGCCTGACTTCCATACAGGTAGCACGGGTTCAATTCCCCCCCAGTGGCAGTGTGAATGTGAGTCTGAAAGGTTTTCTGTTTTTATATGTGCCCATTGACTGACTGGCGACTAGTCCGGGGCATAGTTTGTCTTTTGCTCGAAGCCCTCTGGGATGGGCTCCAGCTCTCTATGACCGTGAAGAGGATAAGCGGTACAGAAAATGGAGGGCTATTTTTGTAGACGCCCTACAGGAATACATCATCTGCTGTTCAGTGAAGCAGTGAACAGCAATAACACTAAGCACCATTACCCTCATTATCGCGATACATTAATGTGACTCGACTAATGAAACCAACTGGATAAGCTCTTTGACTGGGGTGCGTTGCACTTAATTTCATGCGCGCGACTGCAAACCGGTCTAACTCCAGATGCTAGCTGAGGTGGTAAGACAGAATGATATTGTTAAGATGTTCACTGGCATAGTGGGTAGCTTGGGACAGAGGAGGCTGGGACCATTATCCAGCTCTTCAGGGTTCTTACAGTAGATCCATTCTCTAACGCCCACCCGTGAGTCATTACTCACTATTTGTGCCTCTCTTGCCTCCTCTGTTACTCTCCTCTCTGCCACCCCAAAATGTCACACACAAGACAAGACAGAGGAACACACAATTAGACGAGAAGATAAGCACGAGGAGAATGTGAACATAAAGGTGGGAAGACAGACGACTGACAAAACAATGCCACGCATGTACCAACTGTTAAAGGCATTAACTATCTGTATTCGGACAGTAAGTTACGGAATAAAGTCGAAAGAGAGGGACATTCTACACAACAGTGTAGCCGCGATCACTTTAGAAAATAGTGACAGAAGTCAGGATTAATATATCTCTGTGCTGGCTGGCTTCCAATACTCATTCCATAAAAAGCTTTAGAGACAACACTGAGCATTCTGGAGAGATTAATTTATTTTACGAGCATAAGTGCTCCATATGGCTTGCAGGGAGGCAACGTCTTGAAAAATGAAAAAAATATCCCCGAACTTTCCTATTACCTCTACGTTAGGCCTAATTTGAAAGGGAGGTCATTGGATCATTGTCACTTCACCCATCAATTTACAGGTATAAAAAAAAAAACACACAAACAAAAAATTATATAAACACCTTTTAAAAAGGCCGTCTTTTCCGATGAAAATATTAGGCCAAGATGAATCATTCATGTCCCTGTTTCATCTAATATTTTGAAGAGAGAATAAAAGAGAATAGAGAATAAAAGCAAGAGCAAAATCCCCCAGCCTGGCTGAATCTTGTAGAAACATGCATCAAGTCTCCTAAAAGCATGAGGGCAAATGTTCTGTGGTCTGATGAAACCAAGGCTGAACCTTTTGACTATAATTTCACAAAATACGTTTGGTGTGAAAACAGTGCACATCACCAAAAGAACACCATATTCACAGTGGAGCTTTGTTATCGCAGTATCGAGTTTTGGCCTGTTATTTCTCTATGTGGAAGTGTCGTAATTAATAGCATCAAACATCAGTCGATTTTCGGCACAACACCCTCAGGCTTAATGAAGAGGACATGCTGCACCTTTCATCATGATGACGACCCAAAAGCCTTAAATCAGAGAAGGAATTTATAAACAAAATATTAAAGGTGTCAAATGCTCATCCGCAGCGCAGATTCGAATCAAATTGGAAATCTATGGTGCTCTGCACACAGGAGAATGCTTTGCAGTATAAATCTCTAAAAACGAGAGCGCCCAAAAACTAAGTCAAGTGTGCCATGCTGATCGAATCTCACTCCAAACGCTGAAATATGCTGGTTAGTTAATTAAACATCCACCAAAATTTGTTCTTCGCGCTTTTCTTTTTCGACGTCAAAACCTTGTGTTTAGTGTATTCACTGGCAACTGTACTACTACATGGGTTAATGCATAGGTATAATATTCATTGTTATCTTTTTCTAAATAATGTTTAATGTTTTATATCAAGCAACATTTACCTGAAGTGGATTTTCCATGACTTCAACCCGGTGAGCCAGAGCGATACTCAAATTAAGAGCGTCCCACGAAACACTTAAATTTGCCATCACATTGTACAACAGTTTCGATATTTTTGTCTCGCACAGTTTTCCTCTCTACATTTTTGGCCGCTCCTTTTCAGCCCATTCCATGCCGTGCATCCTCTGCCCACGCCGCAGCGCAACACTACCAGGGAAAAATTTATTCAAACTTAACTTTTTGTTGACACATCTGATTGCTTTGAGGCCATAGGAAATATGGACACTTTCACCAACTGGCGCTAATTACCATACATTTTGAACGGAGAATACATTTAGAGTGAATATAGTTTTTTTCCACAATGGTTAATTAAACATTAGTACCATCATGACGAGGCACAGCAATTTGGTTACAAGCCCCACGTTTCTATGATACGCACAAATACGGGTGTCAGTGAACGCAACATATTCTGAAGTACAGTATGCTTTTCAGAATTGATGCATATCTTAATCCTTTTAGACAATTCACATATAAGAATGAGAAAACAGACACGCTGGAGCTCGTGAATCACATCATTTATTGACATTAGACATATATACATTTTATTCAAATCAGATCATTATCTTAAAGTTCAAAGCGTTTACTATTGTTTACATAAAAAAAACTTAAATTGAATAATAACAATAATAATAAATATTGTAATAAGGTTAATTGAACCTTATTACAATATTTTTATTAGAAAAAAATTAGAAAAATGCAAATAAAGTTAATGAAATATGAATTTGGGTACAGTTTTCACATTTTTATTTCATGCTAAGTGTTGTCGCCAGTGGTTTAGATTTATTTCCAGGGAAAATCAAACTACTGACCTTTAAATTGTAGCAAAGCGTCATTCCTTCACTGTGGTCCCATGAAAAGCTATCATAAAATATATTTACACTTGTGAGCAACAAATAACTTTGGGTTTCATCTCGTTTGCGAGTGGGTCTGTACATTTGGCTGGATCTTACCAGCTCTTGTCCGAATGCAGGTTGGATATGGTTTTAAGGTACCAAAATGTAATTAGATTGTTGTGTTTACAGACAGTAAATGTCCGAAAGGATAATTGACATTTTCAGCAATGCTTTGAAAACATTTTACTTCTTTTTGATACATAACAAATATACATTTACAGTATAAAGGAAATAAGGGAAATGCTAAACACATTTGGTTTAATTGTGATGCATTTCCAATGTTTCTGACATTAAGACTCCAAACAGCCACCTGATATCTTTGAACTGGCTTCTCATGCTCCCGTCAACAGTCAACAGGTGTGTATGAATCCTCAATGGTCCTTCCCCTTTGGGAAGCTACCTGAAAAGTAGAAAGAGAAAGGCTTGTCTCGACAAATGTTGCACATGAAGCCAAGACATGTCTTCTCTGTATGGGTCCAGGTGCAGGTCCGCTCGCTGGTGGTCAAAGAGATAGAATGAGAAAATATGGAGTGCCCTTTCATATCAACTAACTGAGTGATGCTGCTTTATTTTTCTGTGAGGAACATTTGTTTTCTGCTGTTAGCCATGCCATTATTGTGGCAGATTTATGTTTTCATATTAACAATAACAGCTCCCAGAGGCTTGCAACCACAGCATGCGTTATATACATTACTATGATCAGAGCTACAGTATACCTGGAGATGCAGACTATATTTTGCTCCCGCAAAGTGCACTTATGACACTCTCTACCCTGTGAAGTCAATGTGAATCGGTGGCACGTCATATTTTTATTTCTTTTCACAAAATGTATTCTTTGCCCTCTGTTTTGAGTCTGCCAGTTGTGCTTTGCGATAGTAACGACAGCCATTTGACGGGATTGCTGCGGCGTGAAAGGGAAGTGGGACAATAGAGGAAAACATACTTTATTTGAATTGTCAAACTTTACATGACTGAACCGCTTCCCCTTTTGAATGACAATGTCGTAGAATTTCTCAAGACACTGCAGGTTTCTAAACATGTGCTGATGGACAATCAGGGTGAGCTTTCAATGGCAGATTATCTCATGCATTTGGACGGTGCCATTTTGCCCTGTGGCTATAGAGAGAGCTTCACATCACACCAAATGAGGAGTTCAAAATATTGCTGTTCATTGACCTTCCTGATTGACAACAATGTCGGAGGGTAAACATGAGGAAAAGCCAAGTGGGGAACAACAGATGCGGCAGCGATCAAAAGGTAGTGATAACAGAGGCTGAATACTGTGTTTGTTGAAAAAAAAAAGCAAGGCCAAGGAAGGAGTGAGGTTTTTGTTGAGAAAAGCTCAGGAGCAGCAAATGTAGTCGACATAAAAAGACTCCTACGCACTCTTTGTCGAGCCTACGCCTCTGATTTTGAAGGAGTGGAAAACTTCATTTTCTTTCTGCCTCTTGGTCTCATCCTCAACTGCCATCTTTATCTCCTAATCGTTCCCTGCACCATCCTTTTATACTATACCGCTCCAATCTGTTCAGGACACTGTGAAAGGCACACAATCCATGGATGATGGTTTTCTCTTCACGTCGTGTTATGTAAATGAGAACATTGTTAATAAACCCGATTTCAATAACCAACCAACAAAATCACCCGAACACACATATACTGTATGAAGGAGTTAAAAATGTAATAACACATTATATGTTATGCACCGACAGGATTAAAAGAACAATAGATAATGAAATACACAGTGAATGATAAAATACAGCAAAGCAGAATGAAACACAAAAGCTGAGGGGAGTGGGAGTGATCAGACTTCAATCACAGTAATCATTATTGATTGAAGAAAAAGTGGACTGAAAACTAGAATCTGATGGTAATATGAATGCCCTAGACTGGTCTGACCCACATTTAAGTATACGATTGCAACTCAATGGTGGATGAGGCACAATTCATGTATAATCACGAAAAAGTATAATCCTTTGTAATGATGTTACTATGCGCATTTAAAAACAAGTGATGGGTAGAGAGTGAGAGTTGTGATGTCATGGAGCAACCAGTCCAGTTCAGTGCAGGCTTTGGCAGTTTGACAATCAGATGGAGTCACTTTATTTGCCCTTATATGAATACAGTGAAACCTTGATTTCATGGATTTTGGACTTAACGGACAGAAAAATAGTGTCCAGTTCACTCCAAAAGCCCCTTTTAACAGTCACTGTCAAAATCTGTCATCTCCAGAATAGAGTGCTGGCATTTACTGGTTTTATGGTGCAATCAACAGAATGACATGTTTCCATTTTGTCCCACTGCTGTTATATATATATATATATATATATATATATATATATATCCCACACAGACTAGATCGGCTAATAAATGTGTCTACGTGGTAGCCATGATGGCAGGGGAAATATATCCGTCAAAGGCAATGGAAAGCATGGACATTAGCTTAACATCATGAAGGGCAAATCTACCTGTTCATATCTATGGCTGTTGCTGATTTGGGCTATCAGGCTATCCTGATTTTTGCAGAGTATACAATTGATTTTTTTGTTGTTTTTAGTTTTGTTTTCAAGCCTTTCTTTATGGCATCCAATCATAACAGAGGTGAAAACAAGGAAGCGCACTAAAGTCACAGCTCATGAATGCAACCATACCTCCCCCAGCACCGGTTAGGTCGGTTTGGATAAACCTGAAAACATTTCAAACAGTTTCAAGCTTTTTTTTTATATGAATTTAAAATGATTTTATCTTCTACTCTGTGTTTTTATGCAATGAAAAAAGTTATTTTGTACTGCATCAGGCATTTGTAGGCTGCAAAAATGTACTTCAATTTTAAAAGAATACATCATCGACTTTATTGGACCACCCCTCCAGCCTTTTAATGGGTTAAATCGAGGTTCTAATGCAGTCAAAGACTCCCGCAAGAGGTTATGGTTGGAACACATCTTCCTATCCCATATTGGAACACATTTTATTATAAATCGAATTGACAGATCATATTATATATCAAAGTGCCACAACACATTATAAAGGCCGGCCAGCGAAGACAATCCAATAAAAGTTCGAGCCTTCAGTATTTCAAGCCAAATGTTATCCATGCCCAGCGTTCATAAGCAATGACAACTGAGATTCCCCAAACTGACAATGTTCTGAGTTAAGGCAAACTCCCATCTAATCCAACTTTATTGATGTAGCACTGAAAAAAGACAACACAGTCAACCAAAGTGCTGTATGTTGATCGAAAAAAAAGGCACAAAGAGACAACAAACACAAAAAAGCCACAGAAGACTACAGTAAACCTAAAAATAGTCCAAAAAGTCAACTCACAAACGGAGTTAAATGGCAATGAGAATGAATGAGTTTTTAGCAACAACTTCAAAAGTGAATTGGCACGTCTGAGCTTCAGAGGAAAGACCGTTAGTCTAGCGCAAAGACCGTTAGTCTTTGCGCAGCTACTGAAAAGTCCCGATTACCTTTCAGCTTTTTTTGTTGCTTTTGGACCCACAAGAAGAGCCAGATCTGCCGACCTCGGCTAACGAAATGGGGAGCATGGCACCGGCAAATCACACAGGTACTAAGGGGCCAAACTATGAAGACATTGAAGCACAGCCAGAAGAATTTTAGAATCACTACGAAGGTGCCCAGTGAGCCAGTCAAGGGGTCGGAAGTTGGGAATTGTCCAGTCAAATTTACTTGATCCAGTTAGAAGGTGAACTAATTGACAATTTGAAGTCGTAAAAGTGACGTTTTGCTGCATACGGTGTACAATCCATTACAGTAACCTAAACGAGTGATAAAAGCAGGTATTAAATGGTGTTCCTCATGTGTATGCAGCACGATAAGGGTGACGTTTATGACCGTTTTTAGCAACAACTGTTGCAACTGTACAACCGTTGACTGAAGTGTACATCAAGTTCACGACAAGGCTTATTATTTATGCTTTGGGTTTATAGAATTCATATTCTTTGGAGAGAAATTCTCTAATCCCAATAAAATATTTTCAATACCACAATGAATAAATTCATTTAGTTCTTTGTTTTTTAAGTCAATTTATTCTTCATTTGGTTCAGGAAACTTCAATTATCTAATCACTATCGAGCGTATGCCTCCTCACTAAAGATGTGTATTATGCTTTGAATTATTTTATTTTTACTGGGGAAGATGATTGGAAACCTGCCGAGAGAGTTTATTCAAACTGAGCAGATTCGGTCACATCAAATGAATCTAAAACCGGCCCTAAAATTGGTATATGATCAAAATCTGACATGACAATCTGTACATGTTGAAGGCAAAATAATAGCACCTTGCACTTTCCACTGTGTGCTGTCAGAACTAGGATTAAGAGGGAAAACCCAATTAAAAAATCTCATCCGGCTATCACTTAGGAGTCAAATCCTAAATGTTGTGACCTTTTAACAGCGTCCAGAAATGCAGCAGAAAAGAGACGTTGGTGCCGACATGGGATTAGGTTGCATCGCCATGCGCAGCGATGAAATATACAATATTGAACGTGTAAGCAGCGCCATATAGAACGTGAGGTAAACAATGTGCAGGGATGATGATACCCAAGCAAGCAATTCGAAAAATTCAAGTGCAGATGAATCCCATGAGCGAAGGGGATTACTGTAATAGAGAAAATCTGATATGCTGCGACATTGTAGTCGTGTGTGGTTTCGAGGCTGCCGTTGAGCTTGCAAATACCTCCAAACTGTCTGTGAGATAAGGTTATTCTCTTGAGGCTCGCAATAGCATAATAACGTCATGTTGTGTAAGTTCTGCCACTGGTGGATGTTCAAGCTCCTTCTAACGGAGGACTCTGCCAGATGTTCCAAGCAGACCCACACAATACATCCGCCAGGCCAGACCGCCATCTTCCCTCACCATTGGCGCAAACACACTCCAGCCTCGCTTCACTTGACAGTCCAAGGCATGCGGCTGCAAGTCCGAGGACATCACAACGTTGACCATCTACGTGCGGCCAAGAGTTTCCTGCTGCCAGGTGCACTTGGGACACCGTGACGTTTGAAGATGATATTCCACGAGGGCGCTGGTGAACCCCAGTGTACAAGCACCGAGCCCCGCTGTTGCCTAATTTGGGTAGAAATCAACACATCTGAAGCAACAATAAACACCCGTAGCACATGTTGAGTGGGTGAATTCAAGCCGATCTCAGCTGACTTTGGATGAGAAGCACAATGCTCGCCAGACTTGTCGCCTGCCAGTCACATGACCAACAACAAACCTTCTTTTTTGTATTTTACACAACCAAAATTACAAATGCAACACTTTTGATTTAACTACCATTTCATTGAGCTGAACTTGAAGATCCACACCTTTTTTCTATGCATAGTCCACAAAAGGCATAGTTCCCTCTAATACTGGAAACAAAGCTGTGTTAGTGTGCGCTTCTCCTTTGCAAAAATAATCCGAATACCTCGTAGGTGTGGCATAGATGCCGATGAGTTTTGAATTAATTTACAAGCTTGGGCTTCCCTAAGTCAAGGTACCACTGTAATTGTTGTCATAAATGCACGAAAAGCGGGCTGTACGTTTCCCACCCAGTTCCATCGACTGTGGTCATTGCATGTGACAAACGAGGTCGTCTGTTCTCCCTGCGCGCTTTTATTATTTTTCGACAACGCTCTTATTTATTTACTGACACCTGTTTGCCCAATATCTATATGTGCGCTACCGGGTCAGTGGTGACTCCTCTTAAAAGAACTGTTGTCCTCTCATCACCCTGATTTTTAAAAGTGGAGGGAGGTGGGTGGTGCAGTGGTAGAGCTACGTGTTGCTGCGCAGCAACAGATAGAAGAGAGATGTTGGGGGGAGAGAGAGAGAGAGAGAGAGAGAAAGAGAGAGAGAGAAAGAGAGAGCAAGAGAGAGGAGGGAGGAATAGAGCGAGCCAGAGAGAGGAATCCCCCTGTTCAAACAAAAGCAGTTGTCAGGGCGTGTGTCTGCCTGGCGGCTCTCTCAGCTCAGACTTATCCGTGGCTGTGATGCTGTAAACACAGCGGACTGTATTCTTGCATGTTTGAGAAAGGAGTGTCAATAATTTTTGTATGGCTGCTTTTTCACATTCGGCGTCACTCCAATTGGAGGAGTTCATCCCAATCAACGTGATTGAAACGCGCCTGCAGTTTTCCGGGAAATACATGTCCATTTGTCCATTCTAGTGGAGACAACTTGGCCACAAATTGCCAAGATGCTATCAAGGGAATCATCTGCGGGGATTTGGTGACGCGTTTGCAGTAAGTTCTTTGTTTGCATGTTTGCTTGCTAATTGATGTGAATACGTCTGAGGGGAACACGTGGTTGTGCCGTCAAAAGACGCTGTGGTGATTAAAAAGCACAAGCGTGGAAATAGTTCGCTTCCATCAATGTTTCAATGGAGCCCTTTTTCTTTGATTTTTCTTTGCGTGTGTGTGTGTGTGTGCGTGCGTGCGTGCGTGCGGATGTGCTCAGATATGACAGGTCAGGCCCTGAGGAAACCTGGCGACAGGGCTCCTGTGGAGGACAATGCCGCCATCCGCATCAACGTGGGTGGCTTTAAGAAGCGTCTCCACACAGACACGCTGTCTAGGTTTCCAGAGACACGGCTGGCGCGCCTTCTCCAATGCCGGTCCAAGGAGTCTATACTGGAGCTGTGCGACGACTACGATGATGCAGAAAAAGAGTTTTACTTTGACAGGAATCCCACACTTTTCCCCTACGTGTTGAATTTTTACAACACGGGCCGGCTGCACGTCATGGCCGAGCTGTGCATCTTCTCTTTCAGCCAGGAGATCGAGTACTGGGGCATTAACGAGTTTTTTCTCGACTCCTGCTGCAGCGGCGCCTACCACTGTCGGAAAATGGACCAGGACCGAGAGGAGTGGGAGGACAGGAGTGACGAAGGAAGCACCGCATCCTCATTCGACGAGCTGTTGGAGTTTTACAATGATGCCTCAAAATTTGACAAGCAGCCACTGGGGAGCACCCGCAGGCGCGTTTGGTTGATGCTGGACAACCCGGGCTACTCGGTGGCCAGCCGCGTTATCAGCGTCTTCTCGATCCTGGTGGTGCTCGGCTCCATTGCCACTATGTGCATGAACAGCATGAGCGAGTTCAGCCTCTTGGACGCTGAGGGGCAGCCCACGGAGGACCCCCGCTTTGAGATTGTGGAACACTTGGGCATTGCTTGGTTCACACTCGAGCTGGTGGCCAGGTTCGCGGCGGCCCCGGACGTTGTGCACTTCTTCGAGCTCCCGTTGAACCTGATCGACTTGGTGTCCATACTTCCCTTTTACTTGACACTCGTCATCAACCTGGTGGTGGAGAGCAGCCCGGCGCTGGCCAACCTGGGCCGCGTCGCTCAAGTGTTGAGGCTCATGAGGATTTTCCGCATCCTGAAGCTAGCGCGCCACTCGACCGGGCTGCGCTCCCTGGGGGCCACCTTGCGAAACAGCTACAAGGAGGTTGGCCTGCTGCTTCTCTATCTTGCGGTTGGGGTGTCGTTCTTCTCTGTCATGGCCTACACGGTTGAGAACGAAGACAGCGAGGACCTGTCCACCATTCCAGCGTGCTGGTGGTGGGCCACAGTCAGCATGACCACTGTGGGTTACGGAGACGTGGTGCCCTTGTCTATAGCGGGCAAGCTGACGGCCTCAGCCTGCATCCTGGCGGGGATTTTAGTCGTAGTGCTTCCGATCACACTCATTTTTAATAAATTCTCCCTGTTTTACAAGAGACAAAAACAGCTGGAGATCGCAATGCGAAGCTGCGACTTCGATGAAGGCATCAAAGAGGTGCCTTCAGTCAACCTGAGGAACTATTATGCGCACAAAGTCAAGTCTCTTATGGCCAGCTTGTCAAACATGAGCCGGAGTTCACCCAGCGAGCACAGTCTAAATGAATCTATACACTGAGGGTGGTCCTTCGGGTGCCTGCGTGAGGACCTGGACCAGGAACCGAAGCATTCGGCGTCAAAGTCCGATTAACTTCCATCTTGCAACCCAAGGGTTGTGGGAAATTTGAAACATTATCCATGGGGAGTTGAATCTGTTTTGAAATGATAATCAGAATTGATAGGCATGAACTGGAACTTTGAGATCATTTAAAAATGATGAATTTCATGCAATAATAACAAAGAACATTTGTTTTAGATGTTTTTGTTATCAGTCCTTTACAGGACATTGCTTTGTTTCCTCAGCTCAAATCCTTAAAAAAAAAAACAAAAAAAAACAGTGAACTCGGTGTGAGGAGATCTGCCCTGGAGTTTTGAGGTTCTGGGTTTGAATCTTGGCTTCAGTCTTTCTGTGTGGAGTCTGCATGTTTTACGTGTGCTCGTGTGGCTTTTCTCTGGGTACTCCAGCTTCCACGTTCCCAAAACATTAAGGGCAGGGTAGGTTAAATGAAAAATTGAAATTGTCCATAGATGTCAATATGAGTCTCAGTGGTCATTTGTCTATCTATACATTATGTGCCTTGTGATTGGCTGGCGATCATTTAACGCAAAGCCAGCTGGGTTGAGCTCAAAATCACCAGTAACCTTCGGAGGAAACGTGGCATATACAGTAAAACTAATGCATTTCAAATAAGCATTTAGGTTTTTTTTTTTTTGATATCTTTTATTTTTCAGTCCTTTGTAGGAAATTGCTGTGTTGCACCAGATACACCGTAGTAAGCATAAAAGTAGAAGTGTCAATTAAAAGATGCTGAAATATTTTACATTCAATCACATGTAGTTGTACAACATCGGACCAGAGCAAGTGTGCGTAATGATCAAAAAAAATGTAGTGCACTGTCACCTTCCGAAAACAAGTCATGTTTAGTACTGAATATATTTGAATAACATATTTTCAGGGGTAGAATTGCATGATCGGTTTAAGTGAGGATGAGCGAGGTCGCCAGCAATATGCTTGCATGATTTATCCAAGAATATCATTTTTTTATCAAAAAAATGACAAAGGGTCTTATTTTGGGAAGGGGAAGATATCAACACGGTCTACTGTATTCATAGAAATATAGATAACTCTCATAATACATGCTGTTTTCTCATGAGCATGAATAGAAATATATACCTTTTAAGTGGCTTTAATACATCAAAATTACATTATTTGTATGAATAAGAACAGCAATCTCCCTCTCTCTCTCTCTCTCTCTCTCTCTCTATTTCTCCATGAAAAATATCCAACTTCAATTTTTCTTTTTTTACCCTACCTATGCCTCTCTGTAGCTGCGTGCAATAATCTTTGTGTCAGATCTGAGTGGAAATAACAGCAAATTTAGTGGCGTCAGAGCATGTCATCCCATCGTGCATAAACAGCATTTGACAAAAACATGAAATGAAAAAGAAAGGATTTGCCGTGGTCATTTTTGGTCTTAAAACGGTGTATGTAATCCAGCCCCCACCTGCTTGTTGTTAAATCTGAAGTAAGCTCTAAAAGGTGTGATTTTAGGAAGAGACAAATGTGAACTTGTGATTTTGCAACATCGTTACTTCACGTGTGTGTCATGCAAAGTGAATTAAACAAGAAATACATTGAAGAGTTTTTCATTTTTCTTCAGGAAGATGATGTTTTACTGTTTCCCTTTTATGCTGATTCATCCATCCATTATCTGATCCGCTTTTCCTCATGAGGGTCGCAGGCTGTTGGAACCTATCCCAGCTGACTTCGGGGGAGTAGACAGGGTACACCCTGAAATGGTTGGTCATTTACTACATAATAATCAGAAGACAAACAAACATATGCAATGACTGGCATCATATCTACATTACAATAATTTGTTTCAAACTTTAACATAGTCAAACTCATCTCAGTATGACATGTATAAGATGAGCATTTAAA
Organism: Hippocampus kuda; assembly: GCA_901007745.1. Classification (NCBI taxonomy): domain Eukaryota; kingdom Metazoa; phylum Chordata; class Actinopteri; order Syngnathiformes; family Syngnathidae; genus Hippocampus; species Hippocampus kuda. The sequence goes on along the minus strand of CAAKHF010001229.1, from coordinate 7,117 downwards.
GTAGATTCACTGCCATCATATAGTTTCATGTACTGTATGTAATGTTTCTTCTTAGCTGCAGTTGCACACTGTTCTCACCCCCTCAACACACAGCAAATGTATCCACTTTAGTCCTCGTAGTAATAGTAGTAGTACGTATATGCCAGGAGGTATACATAGGCCCCCCTAGTTTGTAAGTAGTGCAACTAGTGATTGTTTTTATAGCGTTTTTGTTCTATTGATCAATTTCATGTCAATTTTGGGTTTTTTTTGTTTACTGTTTGCATTTGTGGAGATAGCATGTAGCTCGAATGAGAAACACATTTATGATGAAAAATACTCTTAAATCTTCTTTTCGTTGCCTTCTAGAGGAACAAAATTAATATTTTCCCATTTTAAAATTAAGTCCTTGTAGAGTTGTCCAGTACAGTATAATGTCCCTTTGGAACTTTGTCAGATAATGCATTGCAGGATAATATATTTGAGAAGAATTTTATTATACTTCTTTTAACCTTAATTGTTCCGAGAAATTTGTTAGAAATTGACCCTCCTTTTTTTCTAGTTGATAGAATTGACCCCCCCTCAAAAAAAAAAAAATGGAATAAGAAATCCCATATGGAACACATCTCTGGAATACTTTGCACGGACCTCGACAAGCCTCTTTGGCCACTGCTGCAAGTATGGCGCAGAAGAAGGAGAACTCGCAAAAGAAGAATGTCTTCCGGATCAAGAAAAAAAAAGAGATTGAGGGTGAACGTTGTATTTTGTTTCCTTTCTTGTGTTTTATAAACACATAAAAGAATTTCAGATAAAGGTTCGTTTTCTTTTTTTAAATTTCCAACTTTTAAACAAACAGGTGATGGTCCCGTTCAGTGAGACAGCAGCAGTGCCTCCTCGCGGACACAAAAGGTATGGCCTCTCAACACGTGAACATGTGAGACTGATGCGTGTGGATATCTTGAAATGGCGTGTCTGCTGGTCAATGTAGTAACAGTATAGTTGAGTATCTCTGAAACACGTGAAAATCACAAATATATGTCTGGATCTGAAAAACGTGTGAAAATTGTGGACATGTCTGTGTGAATATCCATCCTTCCATCCATCCATTTTCGGATCCGCTTCTTCACAAGGGTCGCGGGGGGTGCTGGAGCCTATCCCAGCTGTCTTCAGGCACCCTGACCTGGTTGCCAGCCAATCGCAGGGCACATAAAGACGAACAACCATCCACGCTCACAATCACATGTAGGGACAATTTAAGGTGTTCAATCAGCCTGCTATGCATGTTTTTGGAATGTGGGAGGAAACCGGAGTACCCGGAGTCAACTAATGAAGGTTTTAATCTCAGTTCAGACATTGTCAGCTACAACTGCTTGTTTGGGTCATGTTAGGTTAAAGTCAGTTCAGGCAGATAGTACTGTATATAGAGTATGTCTTCACAAGAGAAATAATGAGAGATTAATGCATGAGATTTTGAAGATGATATGGAAATAATCTGATGATTGGTACACAGAGGACCATTCGTAGTTTATTGGACTTTGTTGCAGCTGGCACAGGCTCGATTCCCCATTATTGGTTCAGGAAAAGGACAGGATCCGCCAGTGTCATCCAAATATAAGTGTATGTAGGTCACTGAGACTCCTGAGGAGGAAGAAGGAAATGTCTCGCCCCTCCCTTCTCCCATTTGGTTTGTCTGCAGGATGATTCTCTGACTATGGCAACAGTTAAGAGGAGAGTTTTTTGACGGTTGACTTACAGCTAAAGAAGGCTACAGACATATTGGGTTATAATTGGGCCTAATTTGAGCAATTCCCCTTTCTGATGAAAGCCAGTAAAGGCCCTATTATCAGATGTCTACCAAAGATTATCGTGACCACCTATGCTGTGGTATTAACGATCACAAATCCTTATGCATGTGGGTGATACCAACGGCCACAAAACAACAGCTAATTAAGGAGAGCCTTGAAGGTTGCGCTGTTGCCATACACCAAAAGAGGAAAAATGCGTGTGTTGAATGTCTGTCCATCAATCCATTTTCTGATCCACTTATCCTCACAAGGGTTGCGGGGGGGGGGGGGGGTGCTGGAGCCTATCCCAGCTGTCTTTGGGCAGTAGGCGGGAGACACCCTGAACCGGTTGCCAGCCATTCGCAGGGCACATAAAGACGAACAACCATGCGGGCTCACAATCACACCTAGGGACAATTTAGATTGTTCAATGAGCCTGCCATGCATGGTTTTGGAATGTGGGAGGAAACCGGAGGACCCGGAAAAAACCCATGCGGGCCCGTGGAGAACATGCAAACTCCACACAGGGAGGCCGGAGCCGGAATTGAGCCCAGTACCTCTGCACTGCGAGGTCGACGCGCTAACCACTGGCGCACCGGGCCGCCCTTGAATGTCTGTGTATCATGGACTTCATATGTGTCATCTCAGTCATTCAGCACAATAAAAATGACAAGAGAGGAGCTTTCAACTGCAATGTTAGTCGACATTAACAGCTAGCCTGGTTTTTTGTAGAGTGGTGCCTTTGACTCCTGACAGCGTAGCGTGGAGACACCAGCTGCTCAGCTCCTGCTTTTACTACTTGCATTCTTACAGCTGATAATTGCTTTTTTTTTTCTTTCTCTGCACTTCTCCTGGATAGTTTTTTTATGCCAGTAGGGCTGTATTACTTTTTTAATACAGTATGTTGTCAAACTTGGTCATTCGGGGAAGGAACTCCAAATCGAGTCAAATGAGTCTGGTTAGGACGTCTCCCTCCTGGACATCTCCCTCCTTGGTGAGGTGTTCCACTCACATCTCACCGGGACGAGGCCCCGAAGACAACACAGGACATGCTGGAGAGACTATCATGTCTTGCGGCTGGCCTGGGAACGCCTTGGAATTCCCCTGGAAAAGCTGGGCAAAGTGACTGGGGAGGGGGAGTCTCCCTGCAAAAGGAGCTGCCCACGTGACCCGATGGATTGAGGATAGATGGATAGAAATTACGAAAAAATGAGTGACAGACAGAACAAGGGATAGACAAACAATCCAAAAGATAAGCAAACAGGAAGTGGATCTTATGTGAGTCGATTGATCATATGGGAGATCTTGCCTTTGTTAATTAAAGCAATAACAACAACAACTATAATCATATGTATATATGATCTTGCTCACAGGTGGCAAAAACATATGTTAACCCTGGAGAACCCACAGGGTCAAATTTGGCCCCTATAAATTCTGCTACTCAAATGCTACCCATATACACCAAAGGGTCAAATTTGGCCCTAATCCTAAATTAGGATTAAAGCACTAAATATTTGAAAAACCATATATTTTGGTGTTCAGTGAACATATAGCAGTCATTTCATGTAAAATTCATCATTTCCAAAGAAGAAAGGGGTTCTTGGGTTCTCCAGGGTTAATTAATATGAGAGTAGAGGTGAGCCGTGTTTTCTCATCGTTCTTCATTTCGATGAGGATGATTGGAGACAAAGACTCAAATGCACATCTGTATTCTCTTACAAACATGACCAAATTATTGTTTATTATTGCATCACCGTAAAGTCCTGCTGTCCCCATCTTCAAATGCAAAACATTTGAAGACTGTCTATTTTCCTGACATAGAAAAATGGAGGAATAGTCAGAGCAAGTGAATGAGGCAAAAGGGTGATAGACTGGTTTACATCTGACACTTCTTGTCTGGGTAGCCTGTCAGCTTCAACTCCATTCAAGCAGAAGGCTCAGAATAACACTCGTGGTTGTGGTGTGTCGCCGCTTACGGATCATGCCTGAATATGTGTGAAGAAGGGTTTGGATTTTGACCTTTGTGGTGCCATTGACAAGGCACCTTCCGGGTGAGTCCGCTGGTGCTGTCACCAACTGTCATTGACTGAGGAGGCGAATCTCCCTCTTCTTGTGAAATATCAATATCAACAATATGCCTTGCTTAAAAGACCGGTTTTCCCTCTTTCATCACGCGAGACAACTAAATCATTGATAGCACCTCATTACCTTTTCATGCTCTTAATACTCAAATTAAACACACATTTTCACACGCACACGCGTTTGCTCCGAAGGGCACCATTAATTAAGCTTCTCACAGTTGCAGCGATAGTGATGAATGCGTGGCATTTCCTCAGGAAGCCCACACTGCTTTGAATGCCAGGGCAAGCCTTTACTCCACCAATCAGCGAAGAATCAGGTTTTCCTTTATCTGGATGCAGGAATCTATTAGTTCCTGTCTGGTGGTGCCACTGGGCCTGAGAAACACCAGAGAATGACGTCTGGGGGGGGGGGGGGGGGGAAAAAAAAATATTTTTTTTTTTTTTTATATTTTTTTTTTTTTTTTGTTTTT
>CAAKHF010001218.1:7022-23667 GCA_901007745.1 Hippocampus kuda | reverse complement strand
CCCCTCCTTAACTTTCATTCCCCCCCTCTTTCTCTTCGTCACTCTCTCGCTTTTCCCACGCACTCCTCTCTTTACCCTGTCTCTCTCTCTCTCTCTCTCTCTCTCTCTGTCTCTCTCTCTCTCTCTCAGGCACCTGCTGGAATGTTGCGCACTCTCATAAAAGTGTCTCCTCTGTTGCCATGCCACCTCGCCGCCAGTCAATCAAACGCGGCGGCGTTCGTTGCGCTCTGCTTTCTGTTTACACAAAGTCACGTCCGCGTCATCGACATCCCGTAACGTCTTTTTTGATCAAATCATCAAATCATTCGGACCTTTCACATTCTGGAGCGTTGTGCAAGTGTAACAAGAAGTTAGGAAGGCAATTTATTGGGTTTGTTGGGTTTTTGGTGAGGGGGGCCACATTGCTGTAATCTGGCCCCTTTCCCATGTTGCTGCAGTGCAGGAAGTGAGAGTGAAAGCTGGCCTTTGTGTGGCCAAACAATCAAGCTGTTCCGCCTCCCGCTGCCTCGCTATATGCAGCGTGACGCGCGATCATGTTTTCTAGAGCCTCAAATTAGGATTAGGATTTCCCGTTGGGCTCTCAAATAAAGGTTTCAAGCCGCTGTCATTATTTTCAATCAGGGTTTCAAATTAGGATTTTCAACCTCAGTTAGGATTTGAAGTCCGAGTTTCAAGCTACGGTTGTGGTTTCAAGTATTCGCCGGCAAATTCTTGTCTCCATGGCAACGTGCGTCCCAGTGTGCGGTTTTTATATAGCACTCGGTCGACTGATCTGATCGGTGTGACTGGGCGCCACCTCGCCCGCCCTCCGCTTCTCTTGGCACCGGACGCCGGCGGCGGGCGGCCATGTTTGACGCCAGCACGTGGGAACAAAGTGGCCATTGAGCTCCCATTCACGTGCTAATGACGCTAGCCGGCTAGCGGAGGATGTCCCGCACATGAATGCCGCTGCCATGGCAACCAGCAGCCACGGGTAACCACTTCCTGCGGACTCACTGACAGGGCAATTATGGATGCAACTTTTACGCCAATCACAAAGACCCAATATAGTGCAAGTCAAGTCTGCCTAGCAACAACTGACTTGCTCGATATTCTGGGATTTCTTTTTTGTTGTTGTTGTGGCTGAACTGCTTCATGTTTTGATTTTCTTCCTGTTTTAACATCCTGAGTGTTATAATTTAATTCTTCAAAAATGTTTATATTTTTAAATTAAGTATATATCATTATTATTAATTAAATATAGATTATTTGTCTTCATTTAGGTCATTTCAATGAAAAAAAAGGCCCCCCAAAAATTACAAAAGGTGGTATTTGTCGGGAACTGTAGCAGGATTTATGAGTCGACTGAAAAAATATTGACATTAAACAGTCATGGCAGTTCATAAGCCAAAGGGCAAAAGTTTCTAGCCTGAGTTAGGGTTTCAAGGTCAGGTTTGGAGCCTGAGTCAAGGTTAAACGTGGGTTCGGGTTTAAATTGGGGTTTTGAATGAAAGTTTGGCTTGAAACCAGGGTTGAGTTTTTAAACGACAGTTTCAAGCGTGGGTTCGCGTTTTAAATCAAGGTTAGAATTTGGAATTAAGATGTGAACATAGGAATAGAGTTTCAAATTAGTGTTTCAATCCAGACATAGGGAAGTAAAAGGAATGAGGCGCGCGAACATTCAACAGCTGCCGACAAGCCCGCTTCACATAAAATTGGCCACCGCCTTTTGCCATGACTTCATTGGAAGAGCATTTTTAACAGTGACGTTTAAGAATGCCGTTTCTTTGTCATGAACACTAAAACAAAGACGAGCTTCTTTTTTTGACTTCACATATGCAATTATTTTTATTTCTAGGAAATGAGTCTTGATGGAGTTCGCCCAACATGAATGGTGTGAAGATTAACACCAGGCACTCCCTCTTTTTACTGGACGTTTTACTGAACCCAATCCGCGCATTCCAACGATCACATCAAGACCTGCCGTAATCTACAGTAATTATCTGATTGGGGCAATGCAGCGTTGCTGTGTGAAATTGAACACAGTTGCAACGGTATCACGCCTGCTTTTGCTGTGTTCAGCGTAAAAGGCGCGGGCTGATCAATGCCACCTTACGCCTCTGATACACTCACTGTGGAAAGTCTGCATGAAAGGTGCTACATTTGGCAGGATCTCTGTGTGAAAGATGTTTTTTTTTAATCGGTTCCACCATGTGCCGGAATAATTAATCGCTAGGTTCTTGATGAATGAAAGGTGGTGCAGCCACTATGTGTCAGAACCTCTGTAAGAAAGGGGTTATTACTTGTAACACCAGTCACTGTAGTAAATAATCTCTGGGTTTCGTGTGCAAAACAACATAAATAGCAGATCTATTTTGACGACTATTTGCAGGATCTTTGTGTGACAATGATCTATGACTGATACCACCAATCGCAGGGTTTGTGTGAAAGGCAAAGGGAAATAAATATTGCATCTCCTGTTCATGTGAAAGGGGTTCATGACTGACAACGCCATTTGCTGTAGCAAGCAAATGTTGGGTTCTGTGTGAAAAACAAAGAACAACAAATTCCAGATCGACTCTTATGGTTATTTTGGAAGGTGGTTGCATGAAATGAATCAAAATTCTGATTCGGTGAAGATCGTGTCAGTCAACGGTGATGCTAATTAGGCACATGCAAATGAACCCCGTGTCCAGGTGGGCTTTTGGGGACAATATGTGCCATCTTTTCATGGCTTACCTGTTTTTCCAGCATGATCATTCTCTCGCTGTCATGACCTTCATGAGCGTGTTGAGGTGCACCTTCAGTCGGCCAGTCAGTCAGTCGCTCCCCTCGGTTAGCATCCTCATCGAGAGAAAGAAAAATCCGAGGAGTGGGGAGGGTGAGCTAACTATCTTAGCCGTGATGCTAATCGTGAGCTACGGTGTTTTAAATGTCCTCTTCGCCGTCAGCATGTCTCCACATGGCGGGGATGGGGGTGGTGGGGGGTGCGGTGAGAGGTTAAGCAAAAGCAGCCAGCCGTGGAGCTAAAGTGATAGCTTAGCGTTAGCCGGCTAAAGAGCGAGCGATGGTGTTTATTTGTCTCCTCCCGCTCTCATCCGAAAACAAGACGACATCGGCGGCGCGAGGGAGAAAATGATGTCCTCCAGCGTCGGTTCTCCACACCAAACCTCCACCGTCATCGCCGTCCTTGTCATCTTCCCCGCCAACGAGAAGTCTCCCCAGCAGGATGCGGCGATGCCACCGCGACCGCGGATGCTTTGCAGATGCTGCCGAAGGTGGAGGCGAATCTCCGCTTTCGTGACGGCCGTTGACGATGCTCCTGAACGCCGCACACGTAGCACGACCGCTTACAATATAGAAGGCCCTAGAAAATCCGGAGGGGCATTGAACGCACCGCACATAGCTGTTTTGTTGGGTGTTTTTCCTCCGTCGAGAGCCCTCTTATTGAAAGCAGTCTTTCATATACTCAACTATAGAGGGTATATGGCTAAATTCAAGTTCAAGTCAACTTTATTGGCAAATGTGCTCTATGTGCAACATACAACTCAGATGAAATTTCTTTCCGCTCACCCACAGTGCAAACACAGGAAAGAGAGAGAGATGCATGTAGATACAGTGGACCCTTGCTAGAATTGCATTGGGAAAAAAAATTTTAACCCTAAAAGTTCTTGCATAAGCAACTTAGATTCCACGTTAAAAAAAACAACATTTAAATAAATCCGTGAAGATTTGAATCCATTGGTGCCGAAATGCGAGTATTTCGGGTTCCCCTGTGTTTCATACAGCGCGTAAGAGTGTTTATTCACCAAGCGACACAGATGTCCAGGCTACTGGATTTCCTCGAGTAGTGACCAGACTCAACAACTGAGAGTATCAAGCTACAGTCCTGTATTTTTTTTTTTTTTTGTGTGGCCGCTACTTTTACTCAACCCGTGTGTATGCTGCCGCAAGTTCATGTCGTGACTACACTAAATACTAAATATGTTCAAACTGATCAACTCGATTGTTTTTTATTTTTTTCAAATAATCCTGAATTTAGAATTGTATGGCTCATCACGTTCCAAAAACGATGGGACAGGTGGCTCATCAAACACCTTGGCACATCCCGCGGGTGAACAGGCTAACTGGAAACAAGTAGGTGCCATAATTGGCAAGAAAAGGAGCTTCGCTGAATCGCTCAGTGAGTCGCAAGCAAAGATGGAGCAAGATTCACCTCTTTGTGAACAACTCTGCGAGAAAGCAGTCCAACAATAAAGTTCAAACATCTGGTCCTTGGAGTCTATTCAATTGAATACTGTATAGTTTGAACACGATTTGCAAATCAATGTATTCTATTTTCATTTATGTTGAACACAGTGTCCCAACATCATTGGAATTGATTTTTTGCCAGGCTACACTTTATTTTCACGTATCGAGGCTTTGGGAGTCTATTTGTTCAACTGCGAAGAGCACCAGATGAATGTATTTCCTTGAATCGTGCCCACGAATGGTGCATTATTGCCTCGCATTTATTTACTCAACTACAGCAAATATCCGTTTGTTGGGGGGAATGCATTTAGTGGGAGGAATGTATTTGTGGAACTCTATTACAGTGTCAAACTGTGAAGGAAATAAGCAATTAAATTACTTATACAAAAAAAAGCAATAATTCATTCCATTACGTTGTTATTACATTCAAAAATAGCAATAATTTATTCCATTACGTTGTTATTACATTCATGGAATTATTCAGTGCTGAAATTTTAAAACTACAATTGCATTTTCCATTATTTAAAAATTCAATAATGAAATCAGTTCATTATTGAATAATTTATTGACGTCGAATAGTGAAAACCGCGGAAAGATACTTTGTGACGTCACGTTAGGGCAGTGCCAAGCCCGGCAGACGACCCAACTTGTGAAGGAGTAACTACGCAACCCGATCGCAGTGCATTGTGGGGAGCTTTGCGTAAACTCAACATGGCGGCGGCCTGCACCAGATCGCTGGTTAAGGTCGGTTGGACGGTTCTGGAGAGTCCCGCGCTCCGCCGACCCGGTACGGGCGTCCACCTGCCGGGGAACGCCGGCTCCCGTGCGTCCCGGAGGTTCTACTCTGGCGGCGGCGGAACAGGAGCCCGCTCCGGGTTGCTGTGGTCTCTGCACGGTCGAGGAAACGGAGCGCTGGGCTGCGCCTTCCTCCTCGGCGGCAGTGTGGGGCTGTATCACACCTTCAAGTTCTATTGGGCCCAGCAGCGACAGCTGGCCCAGGAGCAAGCTCAGGTGAGATGCCTCATTCCCGGGGAGATAAAAGGGAACTCTGCTTTGCAGGGAGGACCGGGACTGACTTGAATGCTTTGCCCCCCCAAAGTGGTACGCAAGAAGACGAAACCACTTTTAAATGATCACTTTCTGCAATTTTGCCATTTATATTTGTGTGACATTGACTTTTTTGTTTTAGTCTAGAAATTGTTGGCAACATCATTTTTTCTACATGTATCGCTATTATTGTCATTTTTTCCAGCTAGCGTATTTTGGTCCATTTTTTAAAAATCACATTCATATCTTCCAAGCGGACTTTGTGTTGTGTGGTCAAATAAGCACCAAGCATACCAAAAGAAAAAATTTGTCGCTCTTTTCTTACCCAAGATAAAAAGTTTTTTTTCAAGCATTTTCCATTCTTTACCAATTGGAACGCGGGTCAGTTTCACCAAAACCAGCAGTTTCTGACCAAAAGAGCGGAGAAAGCAATATTTTTGTGAAACGATGTGTCAATACTTGTTGCTTTTATGACATCTTAAACTACATTACAACAAAAACGAGCGACTACGTCAACGCGACGGCGCCTCTCACCAATTCGTGGTTACGATCCGCACGTGTGTCTCAGGCGGCCCCCGCAGGAGCCCCGTCGCCATCTCCGTCTCTGACGCTGTACCAGTACCAAACGTGTCCGTTCTGCAGCAAAGTGCGAGCCTTCCTGGACTACCATGGGCTGGCCTACCGCGTGGTGGAGGTGAACCCGATTATGCGGCGGGAGATCAAGTGGTCGGCCTACCGCAAGGTTCCCATCCTCATGGTGGACGAGCACCTGGTACCATGCATACCTACCGCTTACCATGCAAACCTCTTGAGAGTTTTTTTTTTTTATTCGCCTACGACGTCAGCTTTTTTTTTGTTTGTTTGTTGAAACAATCTGCAGCAGCTGAACGACTCTTCCGTCATCATCAGCTCACTCAAGACCTACTTAGTCAGCAAGTAAGCCCTGCTATATGAACAACTATCTTGACAAGTGCCTTGATTACCTTCATAGCGACACTGATAACTACCTTGACAATTGTCTTGACAAATATAGATAATATATATAAATAAATAATATAAAGGATATCTTATCTTATCTTAACAACTATATCAATCAACACCTTGACAACTACATTATTAACCAACCGTATTAATGACTAGCTGGACAACGACATGACTAACCTTAACAATTACCGGTATCTGGATGACAATCATGACAAGTAACATTAACAACAACCTTATCAACTATATTAATAAGCACCTTGACAACTACAATTATTAACTAACTATATTAATGACTAGCTTGACAATTACCTGAACAACCTCGATGACGACATGAACCATCTTGACAACTACCTTTACATAACTACCTTGACAACTAAGTTAACATGAATAATTATATACTACATTAACTAGCTTGACAACTACATGAGCAAGATGAACAGCTACGGAAAAGCCTGTTTGAAAAACGACCTCGACAACCACCTGTCTGTGTTCCCCGCTCCCCGCAAGGGGTTCCAGCATGACGGACATTTTGCGCTGTTACCCCGAGATGAAGTCGGTCAACGATAGCGGCAAGGAGGTGACAGAGTACAACAACAAGTATTGGCTGATGCTCAGCCAGGAGGAGACGGCCGCCGTCTACCCCGAGAAAGGCATGCAGAAGTAAGCCGCGCTACGCTCACTCTCGCTTCTTCACTCATCGCGTCGGTGCGGTACGTTTACGGACGAGCGCCACTTTTTCTTCCAGGGAGGAGATGAAGTGGCGTCAGTGGGCCGACGATTGGCTGGTGCACCTGATCTCGCCCAACGTGTACCGCAGCACCGGCGAGGCCCTGGCCTCCTTCGACTACATCGTGCGCGAGGGCAAGTTCGGCCCCCTGGAGGGAGTCTTTGCCAAGTACGTCGGCGCCGCCGCCATGTTCGTCATCGCCAAGCGCCTCAAGAGCCGGTGAGTGAGTCGCTCGTGATTGGGAGATCTTTGGGGGGGGTTTGCTTTTCCAAAAAATGGGGTGGATTTTTGGCAATTCTTCTGTTGTCAATTTAAACATTTAAGGCAAAGCAAATGTTCAAGCTGTAATTTATTTCGTTATTGTTGTAAGAATTAAGGGCCCCAAAAAAGGTGATGTGATTCATTCTTTTTTTTTTTTTTTAACTCTGCCAAATATCGGACTCAACCGGCTTGGTTGTAGACACAACCTTCAAGACGACGTGCGTCAGGACCTGTACAAGGCCGTTAACGACTGGGTGGCGGCCGTGGGCAAGCAGAGGAAGTTCATGGGTGGGCAAGGCCCCAACCTAGCCGACCTGGTGAGCAAACGCCGCAATGCCGCCGCAGCCGCACCTGACGTAAGACAGTCAAACAACGTTAACCTTCCAGGTGGTGAAAGTCCGCTGGACAGATAGACCGTCTCTCTCTCTCTCTTTTTCTTTTTTGTGTGTTTTGTTATATCACAGCATTTCATCAGAGGGGTCTGGAACGGGGGTTTATTGTCAAACCCATAAAAAAATAAATAAATCTACTCTCACTTGCTTGTCCCCGGCAGGCCGTGTTTGGCGTCCTGCGTGTGATGGAAGGCCTGGAGGCCTTTGACGACATGATGGCCAACACCAAAGTGAAGCCGTGGTACCGCCGCATGGAGGCGGCCACCCGCAACCACGATGGGCGCTCGCAGTCGTCACGGTAACCGCGTTCTTCACCAAAAGACACCAAAACTGCTTTGCGGAGGGCATTGGGACTTCTTTTTCTGCGCAATATTGCCATCGCGGGCGGCACGTGGTGGATTTTTACGGTTGATGTGTTCCTTAACGAGTCCCAATCAAAGGAGAAGAAAAAGTGTGAATTAACTTATTCTTGTGTTGAGCTTCCGGGGATGTGGGATGATGCCACTGCCGTAGGAAGGCGCCGTGGGGTTCGCCGTTTGTCCGAATGTAAAGACAAATAACAAAGCGTCAAATGTGCTCATAAAAAGCTTCAATAAAAAATAAAACAACAAGACTGCCGTCCGATGTGTTTTGATTCAATGTGACATGTAAACTGATGAACATTTTGAAAAAATATTGTGAGTTTGAACAACGCATCGATCAATAAAATTTGATTTCAAATATGTATTTTATCCGACGTACCGAACTGACTTTAGATCTCCCCCCCCCCACCTGCGCCCCCAAACTTTTTTTTCACTTTGCCTCTTTTGCTCACTCTCTCATGGCCAACTTTTTCTCACCATTTTACTTGAATGTACTGTTGCGATGGTCATTTTTGTGTTCTTCTTCTTTTCCAAAACTTCAAAGCCATATTTTGTGTTTTTATAGCCGTTTACTTTTTCAAACAATTTGATATTCTTTCGAACCCAAAGCCTTTTATCTTATTAAAATCTATTTATTAAAATCTATATATTCTATATTATATTCAATATTATATAGATATATATATATATAGAAGTCCAAACTCACCTCGGATTGGTCCAGCGGTTTTCTTGGAATGAGCTCATCCATCGGGCCAAAACATGGCAGCTGATCACCTTCCTGACTGTGTCTCAACTATAAACAGCAGGAAGGAAGGAAATCACACCAAATGAGATCGTGTGGCACGTGGACACATTTATTTGTGGTCCCCCCGCCCAAAAAGAAAGGAGAAGTCAAGGGGAATGTCTGTTGCGTTTGGGCGTCAACTGGGGAGGAAAGTCTCGCCAAAGACGTTCCCGTAAGAGGTCTTGAGGAAGCGCACGTAGTTCTGCAGGCTGCGGTTGGTCTGGTCCGACTGGTCCAGACGCTCCTTCAGGTTCCTCAGTTGGTTCTGGAAGCGACGTTCCATCTGCAGAAAGGGAACACGTCGCACGGCGTTAGCCTGCGCACCGTCACCCGATTTCGCGCTGCCTCCTCAGCAACCTGAACAACGAACGACGCTGCCAACTGGCAGAAGCGCCTCACCAACCAGTGCGACGACTAACCTCACTAACCCGACAACTAGCTGAGCTATATCGACGACGATCGTGACAACTCGTTGAACGACTTCAACAGCTACCTTGACAACGTTAAAGAACGTCCTTGACGTCTACCTTTTCAACTAGCGAGACAACAACCTTGATTTCCTCAACATTTATTTCAACCACCTTCGCAATTTCCTTGTCGAGCAGCTTGACAACGATTCCGCTCGAACCTCGTGAGCACGTACCGCAAGGGACGACTCTGTCTGTTCTAACGGCCTTGGCAGCTTTTCTGACAACTCCTAAGACAACGAGCCACGCCCTCTTAACGACGACGACAGTACCTCATCACCTCAACAGCTTGACAACTGACTAAACAGCTCGGCAATTACTCGGACCAGCCGAAGCACCTCGCCGGCTGTTTTCACGACAACGGCCGGTCGGGAGTCGGGCGACGGGAGCTCACCTCCTCCTTGCTGCGGTGCAGCTGACTGAGCTGCGCCTCAGCCCGGCTCAGCTGTTCCTGCAGGTCGAGGGCTTTGGACTGCGAGCGACGCTCCTTGTCTCGGACTCTCTCCATGCTTTGGCGGGCCTGCTGCTGGGCGTCGTCCAGGGTTCGCTGCAGCTGCTGGGCCAGGATGGCGTTCTCGCGGCTTTTCTGCTCCAGCTGCTCCCCCACGCTAAGCGCGCTGACCTCCTTCAGGGTCATCGCCTCGCACATCTCTTTGTTTTCCACACGCATGGACTCCAGCTTCCTGCAGGAAAATATACACACACACACGGTGATGATGTTTCATCCATGCACCCATTTTCGAATCCACTTTATCCTCACAAGGGTCGCGGGCATTCGGTGGGGGACACCCTGAACCGGTCGCCAGCCAATCGCAGGGCACACAGAGACGAATAAACCACCCGCGCTCACACTCACACCTAGGGACAATTTGGAGTGTTCAATCAGCCTGCCACGCATGTTTTTGGAATGTGGGAGGAAAGCAGAGTACCCGGAGAAAACCCACGCAAGCATGGGGAGAACGTGCAAACTGCACGTCCAAGACAGGACACACTTACAGGACCAAAAAAGCAGCAGACGGTGACAGGAAGCGGCAGCAGCAAGTTGTTGTTACCTTTCCAGGTTATGGAGCTTCTCTTTGAGGACGTTGTTCTCCTCCTGCAGCAGCATGTTGCGACGCTGGAACGCCTCCAGCTGAGTGCCTTGTTGTTCCACCTGAAAAGCAACACAGATGAAGAAATACCCAGTCTCGAGCAAATCCAAAGTTTGAGAGCATCCAAAGTTTAGGACATCCAAAAATCTAAACCATCCAAGGACCGGGAACATCAAAAGAAAGCTCAGAACACCCAATAAACTAGAAGATCACACAAAAAACACCCTGAGTGGTCCAAAGAGAGACATCCACCATATACACAAAGATCCCGGGCACCCCGAAACTTGCATAAAGAGAACTCTGGGACACAAAGGAAGAACAAAAACACCTAGAAAAGCCAAATCAAGCTCAAAGGCACCGGCCGAAAGGCTTCCAGGGGTCCGGGCCATCCTTCCAGTACCTTGAGTCTGACTTCAGCAAGGGCAACGTCGTGCTCCAGGTTCCTCCTCTGGTGAGCGTCGGCCTCCTGCTGCGCCTGCGCCAGGTGCTGCTCGCTCCTGCGCAGGCGCTCGGGAAGCATTTCCAGCTGGCGCAGGCGCAGCAGCTCCTTCCTCAGCTGCTCCTGCTCCCGTTCCTGCGCCGCCAAGGCCTCCCGAGCCTCCAGCTGGACCTCGTCCACCTTCAGACGCTGCTCCTCACACTGCAGGTCTGCCTGCTGAGCCTGACAGACATCGGATCCGGTTTGGTCCATCTGCTATGCTCCGGTCCAGTTCAAGATGGTCTAGTCGACTTTGCCATTGGTGAGTATAATCCTCTGCCACGATCAAGTGCAGGTTAAGACAGTCTAAGCAAGCCTTGGCAAGGATGGGATAGTACTGCCGGATGTTACAGGATAACCTTGTCTGCCAATGTGTAGTTTGTCACCTGGTATCGGACAGTCTTATCCAGTCTAGGATTGGATCGTCTGTCAGTGTCTACTTTATAGTTATTGTACAATTTAGGATGGTCTAGTACATTCGACATATCATGATCTTAAATTTGCATGCTAACACGCTACAACTCCTGCCCGCACTTGTGAAACCTCGATCGACAGACCCGTGTTGTGTACCCTTCGCTTGTATTTCTCCAACACAGCTTCCTGTTTTTGATACGACGCCCTGAGATGTCGCGTTTCCTCTTGAGCGACTCGCAGCTTTTCCTCGCCGGACGTCACCTGAGCCTGAATGAAAGCACAATCCTTAATCGCTTACCTGCGTGGCCTGTTACGAATTGCCGTGACGTCCGATACCTGCAAGGACTGTTTGTCTAGCACCATGGCGGTGTTCTGGGCACTCAAACGCTGGATCTGATCTCGGAGCTCCTCCCTCTCGCTGCGATTTCGCTCGTCGGCCACGTGATGCTGAGCGTTCCACTCGCTCACTTGCCTGAGAGAAGGGAAAAGACAGTCCCGTCTATCATACTCTAGTATGGCAATAGTCTAGACTGGCATAGTCTAGTACAGTGGTTCTTAACCTTGTTAGAGGTACCGAACCCAACCAGTTCATATGCACATTCACTGAACGCTTCATTGACGAAAAAACAAAAATATGACTTTTTACAAATTCAAGACATACAAAACGCATTTATTAAAAACAGAAAAAATTAAATAACATTTCAAGACATAAGTATCAGTTTTTTAAATTTTACGACGTACTATCACGACAGTCGCACGTTGACGACCGAGCGAACTAAATTTCTCCCAGCACTGATTGGACAAGCAATGTCATGTGATCATCTGCAGCCAGTGATGGCCAAGCGGGCGTGTCATAATTAATTGACATGTTGAGTCGATGTCTTAACCTCCTTGGCAGAGGCTTCTTCGAACCTCAGAGACCGATTCACCGAACTCCTCGTGTTCGATCGAACCCAGGTTAAGAAACACTGGTCTAGTATGTCATATTTTAACGTGGTCTCCTCCTATATAGCCTATCATGGATTAGTCGAGCATAATAGTGTAGCCCAACACAGTCCAGTGTGGTAACAGTCAAGTTTTCATATTTTAATGTTTGACAGCACTGGAGAGTTTTTTTCAGGCCAATACCGTATCGCATCGTGTCGTCTTCCATAGGCTATTCAAGTCGGCCATAACATAGGAATGGACCAGGTAGTCAATCATTGTTTATTGTGGCACTGAGTACCATAGTAGGGTCTAATATGCTATACTGTACTGTACGGGTATATTTGCCATTGTACAATCAGCGGCTTAGGATGGTCGTAATCTTGTCTCGTCGAATGGAATGGTATGGCACCGCGTGTACTCACAATTTGAGGGCCACGATGTTGTCCTCCAGCTGACGTCTGGCCGCGGCCTCCTTTGAGATGCGCAGACGCAGCTCGCTACACGTGGACAATGCCTGCGCCAGCTGGGACTCCTTCAAAAGCAATGGAAGGTGATCCCAGTTACCTTCTCTTGCAGCGTCTCGTCTAGTCATAGTCTCGATTTGTAATCGTGTTATGAAGAATAGTCCAGTAATATTGAATGTCATGAGTTCCTCGTGAAGTAATAACGCAGTCTTGTATAGTAGACCGGTACAGTCTAGTAACAGCGTAGTCTCTTAGCTCATTCACTCCCAAAGACGTTTTTAAACGTCTTTTCAGACTTTTAAACCAGTACCAGTCCAAAATTGGCTGGTACTGAGTGAGTTAATAGTCAAGTATAGTAAGATAGTTCTCTAGCATGGTTTTAATTCGTTATTGTCTGGTGCAGTACTATACTATTTAAGAAGTCTTGTAAAGTAACAAAAAGAGTGTTGTTTGTTTGTTTGTTTATTGAACATAAAAACATGCAGTAATAAATTCACAGAAAGTAAGGTAAGTAAAATAGTAAAAAGAGAAATCAGTCATCATACATCACAATGATTATGTTCAAAGGAGTAGTACTGTGTACTGTGAAGCCGCGACTAAAATGAGTTTGACACCCCTGATCGAGTTGAATGCAGGATGGAACGGCGACCGGTATGTCTGTATTGACATAGTCTCGGATGGTCCGTCCTAGTTTAGTCTCGAGTACAATACGTGAGTTTTGCGTACCTTCTCCTGCAGTTTGGCTCCCATTTGCCTGGACGCTTCCTCGGCCTGCTCGGCATGCCGGGTAAGCATCGCCAGGGCTGCCTCGTCGTCGTTTTCCCGCCGTTGCTCGTAGGTCTGCTGCAGATGCTGTTTTAGAAAAGGCTGGAGTTTAGTAGATGGCGATAGACTAGTCCAGTTGAGTCTCCTAACCCTAACCCTAGTCTTCTGGTCTATGGCAGATTTATAGGACAGCTAAATTTAGCCTAGTCAAGGATGGTCAAGTCTTGTGTCATTGAGTCTCGTGTCGTATCGTCTGGTACATCATCGCATAGCCTAGCCTAGCCTAGCCTAGCCTAGCATAGTGGAGCGCTTGATCATCTTGCGTCTTAATATGAAAGTGGACCTGCAGCTGAGCGGCCATTGTGACTTTCTCAGCTTGTACTCGACTGAGCTGAGACTCCAAATGGTCCCGAGTAGATGCCAGGATCCTGGACAGTTCCTCTGTGGTCTTGGCATGGTCCTGACAGGGAAGACATAGAGATAAACATGTGGGCATCCACACTTTCTGCATTTCACCAAATGTGTTTGTAACATGCTTCGTGTAACAGACCAGTGGTCCTCAACTCATGTACGACGCGATAAAATAGTCCGGTCGAGTCTAGACAAGGATGGAATTTTTAAATCTTATATAGTTGATCTTATTCCAGCCTATTCCAGTTCTTGGAACGTTATCGTCTATCATAGTCTGGTCTAACCTGCAGATGGATACTTACATTCTAGTCTTACTTTGTACATAGCCTAGACTAGTAATAGTCTAGTTATCATAGTCTTTTGATAATCTAGTAAAATATAGTATTGGTCTGGTATAGTTAAAGTTTGGTGAAGTCTAGTAATCGGCTCGTCTATTCTAACAATAGTCCAGTTGTTCCCATGATTTAGTCCATAGTCTACGCGAGCAATAGTTTCACCTCGTGGTCTCGTCTTGCGTAGCCTCTTCTCGTCATCAAGTATTCTACTTTGACCCGTTGCCTATTCCACTATAGTCTTCTATAGGAGCGGTCTAGTCTAGAACGGACTAGCAAAGTCGATACTGTAACGCGTTTAGTGACTGGAGATGTTAGGAAGGCGTTTCGTAAGTATTTCCAGACCTTTTCAAACTCCAATGACTCTGTGAGCTGGGAAGCTTCTTTCTCCTTGCTGCACAGTTTGGACACAAGTCTCTGGAAGACACAAAACCTTCAAAGCATCTGTTCTCTGAACGCGTTCCACATAACAAGGTGATGGTCATAGGTGTGCTGATGCTGCTTGTGGTGGTGATGATTCCGTTGATGGTTCAAGTTGTGATTATGGTCATGGTCCTGATTATGTTCTGGTCGTTGCGGTCATAGTGATGGTTAAGATCCTCACTATATTCTCAGCCTCAACGTCGGCCAACCTCCTCTTGAATGCTTCGTTCTCCTCAGAGTGTCTCTCTGCTTCGCTCTGCTAAAAGGAGGAAGAACACGTTCAGTCGTACTGTACTAGGACTGCTCCACTCAAGCATAGTCTAGATGAGTACAGCTATGGTGGAGTGAACTAAAATAATGATTTGCCATCGTTCAGTGTTGTACAGCAATAAGACAGCAGGGTCTGGTCAAGAACAGCATATTGCAGTAGTCTATTTGGTCTAGTCTATCTAGTGTCTAGTGTAGTATATTCAAGTATTGGAGTCGACTGTGGCATAGTCTGGTCTTCTACTCTACTAGACTAGAGGTCTGGTCCAATATATCCCAGATTAGGATCGTAAAAGTAATGGTTTAGCATAGTCTGGCCTCGTCGTAGACAATTCTAGCATAGTCTAGAACCTTATGCCTTGAAAACACTGATTGTACCTGGTGATGACTCCAGTCTCTGAGGAGGTCCCTGAGGCTGTGGTTGGTGTTGTCAAAGATCTCCATCTTCTCCATGAGAAGCTGCCGCTGCCGTGTGAGTGCGGACGTTTGGCGTTTGGACGGGTGCCTGTCCTGCGGAGCCCACCTCCATCTTGTTAGAGTCTGCCGCCACCAACCGTATAAAGACCTTGCCATAATATTTTTAAACAATAGGTGCCAAGGTACTTCTGGATGGCAGAAAGCCAGTGACAATTTACCTGTTGAAATGTGAATTATGGTCGGCGTTACATCTTGCTTCTGAGAAATTTACCTCAAATAGGATCTTATTTTCAACTGACAAGTCATACATTGTAAATTTCCCCAGTGTGGGACAAATAAAGGATATCTTATCTTATTCTCACGAGGGCGGTAGAGAAGAAGACTAGAATCATCATTCAAACTGGTTATCCTGTGCTCTCAATAACGCCTTGGTCAAATGCCATGGAAGAGTTTGTTTACTACTGATGCAAATTGAATTTTGCCACATGGAAGTACGTCCAATGTCAAAAGGTCAAATTACCTTAGCCAGACTGTCCAGGGTTTCCTTGAAGGAGGTCAATTGGTTGGCCACCGCCACGCCATCCACCTCTGCCTCCACCAGGGCTCGCAGCAGGACCTCCGTCTTTGCGGGCGGGTCCAGTCCACTGACGTGCATACAAATCTCCTTCAGAGCTAGAAGATTTCGTAGTCTCGCATAATGTCTACACTAGCGTAGTTATAGTCCAGCCTGTACGGTAGTAGTCTTGTATAGTTTAGTCTACGAGTCAAGCATATTCTAGTCAAGTACTTAAATAGCCTGGCGGGCATGGTCTGTTGTAATAGTATATTGCATAAAATGTAATAGTCTAGTCTAGCAGGGAAATACTCCATTTTAACATAGAATAGACTCTATGATCGAGTCGTATTCCGGTAGTCAATGTATTGTACTTGTCTTTCAAATTCTACAATTGTAATAGAACTCATAGTCAGGTGTAGTCTAGTAATAGTCTGGCATAGCCTATTCTGTCATAGCAATGGTATAGTCTACTTAAATAGCCTGGCATAGGAATAGTCTTGTTCAAAATAGTCCAGTATAGCAATAGTCGAGTCGTGCATCGTCTCATCGAATCATAGTTTAGCTGATTGTCTACTCTCGTCTAGTAGTAATACTTTGGCATAGTCTAAAGCCGTCTAGAACTAGTCTTGTCCAAGATAGTCTGGTCAAACTGTCTAATCTAGCATAAGGGCTGTTCACACGGCACACATTTGCTCCGGCGCTGCACCGATATATTTTGTTGCGATATATTTTACACCGGACCAAATTTTGTGGAGCGTTCACACGTGCAAAGCCACTGAGCGTGACAGCACCGGCACAGTGTCGTTGCAGCCCCACTTGCGTTCACACGGCAGTTTCTGTAGCGGA
>CAAKHF010001214.1:5239-52930 GCA_901007745.1 Hippocampus kuda | reverse complement strand
ATGACCTCGATACTGACTGAAGAGGTGCGCAAAGCCATTTATATATATATATATATATATATATATATATATATATATATATATATATATATATATATATATATATATATATATGTATATATATATATATATATTTTTTTTTTATATATATACATATATATATATATTCAATACATGTTTCGGCTCAGAATCTACCTTTTTGAACAAACACAGTAGCTCGTCAGTTGGCTAAGGTGAGAAGCTAATGTAGCCGTCTTTGTATTCACTCAGTGCCTTCTTGGAAAACAGCACACTAATGTACATAAAGCACATACAAATTAAGTAAGTTGTTGACCAAAAAAAAGTAAACACTTTCAAACCCTATCAAGTCAACAGGAATGGAAATAAAAATAGCATTATCTATTTGTGGCATATTTTTAACCCATATTTTGTGAGACTCCCTACATTTCGAGCCGTAAAAAAGGCTTCATTGAGCTAACTCATCTTCACCCTCGCTCTCAGGTGGCACAGTTGCCGCTGTCGCTCCCTCAGGATGAATGGCAGCACATCTGCGTCAGCTGGACCCTGAGGGACGGTGTGTGGAAGGCCTACCAGGGTGGCAAGATGAAAGGTCGGGGGGAAGGACTGGCCGCTTGGCACCCCATCAAACCTGGTGGGGTGCTCATCCTGGGCCAGGAGCAGGTAAGGAAATGAGGAAGGTCAGATTTGTAATGTACAGATTCACGGCTTCTGGAGACTGTTTAATTATATATATATATATATATATATATATATATATATATATATATATATATATATATATATATATATATATATATATATATATATATATATATATATATATATATATATATTTTTTTTTGATACAAGATATGTAGCGGTTGGTAATGCCTGTCCAAAGTAAGATAATCAATAACGTCCGCACACATTGTGGAAAAAAAACCCCTCAAAGTTCTCATTTGTTACATTCAAGCCTTCTATACTCACACGCTATCTGTAGCTGCATACGTTTGATGAGAGATGAGGAGTGAAAACAGGCCGCCGGTTTTGCACCTCGCACATTCTTCTGGGTGGTTGTTATAAAGGACATCTTGCAGGCAGGGAACTGTGAATGAAATGGATAACAGCCCAAGACATCCTTGTGTTATTCACGGAAACGCGTGACTACATAATAATTATAATGCTAAAGCGTATTCACTTCAAACCATAGGATCTCCTTGTGGCAAAGTCGGGCACACATGCAAGAGCAGCGCAATATTGGATTGCAGCATTAAATCGAGATATGACCTATTTCTTTTTTACACTCACATTAATTTTTGATTTAGTCTATAATCAGCAGCTCGTGCTTTAAATGTTTCCTTTTCCTGTACCACCTGACGCACTAGGCTCCATTTTTTTTGGGGCACTTTGAATCACCGCACAGCACATTTGAACAATGTGCTGAGTTCCCGAACGTTCTGAGTGAACGCACCTACGATAAGGGGACAGGGATTTTTGTGACGATGAGCTTTAATATTGATGGTCTCTGTTTTTGTAAAATAAAATTTCCCGAAAAAAACAAAAAAAACCCACTTTTTTTGGACTGGTCCGACCAGAATTACAGAAGCCTAAAAAAAAAAAACCAAACCAATTAAACAAAATTCAATTCTCACCCACCCCCTCCCGGCTTTTTTTTTTTTTATGTTACCTTCCCCTTATTTCTGCTAATTATCCTGAAGCGCACCTCTCTTTCCCCAACCAAAAGGACACCCTTGGCGGACGCTTCGACGCCTCCCAAGCGCTGGTTGGTGAACTCTCCCAGTTCAACCTGTGGGACCGGGTGTTGAAGCCCGCTGAAGTCACCGCCCTGGCGGAATGCAACTCCTCAGTACTCGGCAACATCGCCCCCTGGACCGATCTGGACGTGGACGTCTATGGCGGAGCCACCAAGGAGTCCTTAGACCCGTGCCACGCTGCTGAAAGATCCAACCCCCCCACCCCCAAACAGTGAGGGGGCCGGGGGCTGCGAGAGCTCACATAAGGTCAATGTAGTCGAGGGGTAAAATAAATTACTTCAGAATGTAAAGCATTTGTTTGGCGCCAGAGAGCTGACGGGACGGCGCTCATCGGACGTTTGGAGCTCGTCTGTTTTTCATGTCTGGTGTGTTTAGTTCAAAAGTGAGGTTAGTCACTGCCTTAGTCAGGCAATCAAAACACAAGCTTGTAGATGAGATGGACTATCAGTGCTAATTTGGGGTCAATCATTTCTGTGAACAGAAAAACAGTATCAGACTCTTCGGGTCTTACGGTTTTGATGCAGGTATAGTCACTGATACTGAAAACCCTCGTTGTCACCTCATGTCATTGCTTGTGTTTAGATGCTGAAACTGAGATGCGTGTTAACGTTCTCGACGGGAAAACGTAACGTCATGTTCAAGTGTACATGGTCCGGCATACTTGTAGATTTTATACAGTAAAGTTCCTCCCACTATTCGCTTACAACAGTGATCTTATACCGTAAACGTGTAATTTATTGTGTGATAATGTAGCCTTGCTAATGTTGCTCACCCCCCCCCCCCACAGCCCCAACGCATAGACACATAAACCAGCACGGTAAACTCAAGAAGAATAAATTTTAATTTGACTAAATTCGATTTTTTTCTTTTTTTTGTTTATTTATTTATTTTTTTTGCATGAAATTTTGAGCGAACACTGCGTCAACGGCAGTTCAGCCTCTCAAACGTCTTGTTTGGGTAAATTGGCATTCACAAAATATAAATTTAAAGAGAAATAAGACATCAAGAAATTTAATGACAAAAAATAAAATTGTACTTCATGGCCAAGTCCAGTGTGACCTTCAGACACACATTTAAACTATTTCTCACAAATAATAATGCCGTTAAATTGCTATGATTCCGTTGCATGGTGCGTTTCTCTGTTTCATTACTATTCAGTAATAAAGTGACAAAAAAAAGCTCATGTATAGCTTCCCTTCTTTTGGAGGGATTGTAGCTGGTATAATTCATTTAAAATGTTGTTGTATTAGCATCAAAAGGCCATTATTGGTTGCAAGGCGGCTGCCATTTTGTTGCTATAATGGACACTTTTGACTGTTGTCAATGGCAACGGTCAAAAGGGTGACGCAAGGAATTCAGCCGTTTATGAGAGGGGCTTTAATTCTTACTTTACAAAAACATCTAACACTGTGCAGTCAAGTGTACTTTGCTTCAAACCCTTTGTTACCTCGGTGCACGAGTACGAAGGAGTATTACAGCCACGCTGAAAAGAAAAAAAAGTGAAACATGAAAAAAAAAAATACCGACTAAAATCACAAGTCTTAATTTGACAAGAAGTAAAATATCATGAGAATAAAGTTGTACAGCTATATGAATAGCTAAGAACCTTTTTTTACTACATCAAATCTTATTACGAGTTTAAAAAAAAATCGTACATAATACGAGAAAAAAGACAAAAATACAGTCGCGATATAACCAGAAGAAATTCACTAAATTATATCATATCACCAAAATAAAATGACAATAACATGAGAACAGTCATAATATTACATGAAATAAACAAATCATTTTACCAAATAAAGTTTTGATACTGCCAGTAAAGAATTCAAGTACCATGAGAATTAAATCGTATTTTTTATGTGACTAATATCGCAAAATGAGAGTGCAGTTGTAATCTTACAATAGGTACATCTAGAAGGATAAATTCCAATATCACATAAAAAGTTGACAGTTGTAAATTGAATAAAGTTGTTCGAGCAAAAGAAAAAAAAATGGAATTGAGAAGAATAACGTGGCATTTGGCTTCATGTCATCATGTTACGACACACACTCGCGTCGAATTCAAATCTGATTCGCAAAATTGGTTCTCGCAATATTCCAAATGTGTGACTTTCTTTTCCTGTGATCCGATATTTGCTTTGTCTCTTCAGTGTGGCCCTCACCCTCCTCCGTAACATGATAGCCCCCGTCCACTATTTCTTTTGTAAGTGCCTATTTGGGCCTCAAAAGGCCCACAGTGGTAGTCGATCACTTTCCTCTTTTGTCTTCTCTCTTGCTTTACATTATCCAAGGCCGTATCCCGTCTTTGTCCTCTGCACCTTCGCGCACTTGATATTGTGAACTCGATGGATGCGACTTAATAAACTGCATTTTGATGGCATCGTCTGAGGTTCACTGTGTTGGCGTTGTCACCGCAACGGGTTCGCTGATGCACCGACGGGCCTGATTCACTCGTCTGCCCACGTGTGACATTTCTAGCGTGATCTGATAAGTAGCGTTACACTCTCCTTGGCCTCGCTGAAATGGATTTCATGGAACAACAAACCCGGGTGGAGGTCAAACTCTGAATCTCATCTGACACCCCCCCAGAAATAAAAAAGCACTTTGTCACTTTTCATCCCAGTTTAGCTGTTGCGTCACGGCTCTGACAGATGGACAAACAGGCACGAGCACAAACACTCTTATCTCGGAGATAATTATCACCGTCAATACAGATGCACGCGGGAGTGTGGCGACTCCTTCGTCATTAAGTGTTGGAGGGGAGTGGTAACACAATGCTTATTGCATGAATTAAAGGTGTTCTGCATTGCAAATTCTGCTCGACTTGTCTGTCTCTAGGATAAAACCGCTTAAAAGCGCCTCGTGGAAAATACTGTCCAAGTCAGTTGAGGGGAGAAACTATACCGTCTGTGTTTCCCGAGTTACGGATTTACAAATTCTAAGACCTTGGAGCGTTCAGCATTAGTTCTGAAAGACTCAAGGAGTGTCAATTCAATTTCTGTTCATGTGGCAAGTCAAGGCTCTTTCGAGTCCATTGATGAACTTTGAATTAATCACCGTGTGGTGATGAAGTTCTGACGGGGCTCCCGGCGATTGAGGTGTAGCTCAGACGCCTTATGGTAATTTATTAGTGATCAAATATTTTGCAGACAACGCCTCGAGGCTTATTTGATATGAGCTGAAATTTCTCATTTTAGAGAATCAGAGATGCAAAAAGATTGGCTGCCATGACAACGTCAGATGCATATTGGGAGTCAGCTGCATTCCATTCATTCATTTTATGTGTGGTTTGTTCTTTATTAGGCTTGAGTAAATGGAAATTATTCCAGCTGCATTACAACCTGGACTTGCACTTGTCAATCACAAGGCACATAGAGCCTTGAATTAACCTAACATGCACGTTTTGGAAACAAGCCAGAGTAAAATTAAACATGAGGACAACACTAACTCCACGCAAAGATTTTCCGACAGCAATTCGGACCTGGCTCTCCTGACTCTCAGGCAGATGTGGTTACTACTATCCCATGAATTTCCAAACCAATTTTGAACCAATCACACAAACAGAGTTAAGAGTACAGTGCAATATCCACACTGTTGCTTAATTAAAATGGACCCCCTCCTCCCACATGGTATGTGCCAGCACGAACCAAAACAATCTTCTGGCTAATATTCACCGTTTCTCAATTTGCGTTCTTGTCCCTCCGGCTCTGACATAGTTCTGTAAAACGATAATAGGGAGAAAAAAAAACATGATTTCTCTCCTCAGTAATTGTGATAGCAGCACAAGAAAGCAGCCAATGCACACTTGGTTTAAGTTAGCAGACAAAAAAAAAAAACTACATTCAGTGTGTTCTTGGTTTATGTGTACAGTACTTTAATTTTGATTTAGGCCGCAACAGATGACGTTTCACGAGCTCAAAAGGATGTTAGAATGGACAACAACGCGGATTGAGAAATAACTCCCGTGTATGCTGCCCGAATGTGCGGCAGACGTGCTACCTCTTGTTGTTCGTCATTAGCACAATATCGTCTCATGAGTCACTGCGATTCCCAGCCCAATTTTCAAGCCATCGGTCGATATATCTCGAGTCTTGGAGTCATCCAGTCACTAATTGTCACACGGGGTCTTGAATTCACCCCTGCTCTCTCCCCCCATTCTGCTAACAATCTGCATCCGCTGCTGATGAATTATAGATGCTCACTAATTGGCTTTCCTGCAGGCAGACACACTTCACACAAACCTTTGTTTGACCTTTCCGTCTTCGCGCTGCCTTCACAAACACACACATTGTACATAGAGAGTTTTTCGACATCTTTGTTTTGCCCTACAGCGATTCCTCCCACTCGGGTTCTTCTATATAAGTCATTGATGAAATGTTAAGAGTTCTTCTGTCGCCATGAAAACGTTTAAGAGAAGCTCACATCCTCCCGCAGGCAGTTTTGTCGCAAGTCATACATTCCTTCTCCTTTGATCCACATTCTTACCTTCATACAATTTCTACAGTCTACATTTTTATAGCAGGAGTGCATCAGGTCCGAGCATCATTTGAACGATCGCACCACACATTAAACGTGCAGTTTTGAGTTATTCATTTTCATCATAACATATTTCAGAGCGGTTATATACACTAAGCCTATAAAGATATCGGATTGTTTTGACCACTCTTTTGAGGCAAAATTGGGAGAGTAGTGGTGAGCATGTCTGCCTCATCGTCAAAAGTTCTGGGTTTGCTCTTCTCCAGTGAGGAGTTTGCATGTTGATACAGCATGATGGATGTCATTGGAGTTGTACCCAATGGAATATCCTATTCATAATTTCATAGTACCAGGCAGACCTGTACTTTTTGACTGCTGTCATTAAACTGGGTCATTTGGATTTATGTCATTAAACTGCGTAATTACATAATCTAGTGCCACGCAATTAGTTCATACCACACGTTGATTACCTACTTACTCATAGCCCACACACTGTGAGAGGTTCATCTGTATTAGAGTTGACCTGTCGAAAGCACCAGTTTGCATCACTACGTCTGCAGTCAGAGAGCTTACATGAGCCCAAACAAGAAATGAGAAATATCATTATTATGCTATGTTTGCTTGCCTGTCCACGGATTCATAATCCACTCTAATCCACGGAGGAGGGAGTATTTATTTTATATTTAAAATGAATCCACAAGCACAAACAAGACTGGGAATTTTCCACAGCAATTTTGGGTCAGGAAAATCCACCTGGGGGACTCCATCCAGATGTTTCCTGCTCAATGTCGGTCACGTTCAGTAAGAGGGCATTTTAAATAGGGTATACTCACACACACACATTCACGCATACACACACGCACATACACACACACACACACACACACACACACACACACACACACACACGCACACACGCACGCACACACAAAGAAACCACAAAAAAAATGACCAAGGTTTTCTTTAGTTCATAATCTGATGATACACCTCCTGAACACGACAGCAGCGACTCGAACAGGTAACACTCGCGAAACAACAACTAACTGATAATAATGCTTTTAAACACACTTCTTGTGTCAAGTCGAGGTCAAATCATCTTTATTGTCAAATATGCTCTCTGTACAACATACAGCACAGATAAAACTTCTTTCCTCTCAAGCACAAGAAATACATTTTGCAGTGGGGGCATTTATTCAGAAAAAATTGGAGCCCTATTCTGGGGGTGAAATTGCGTTGTTTAGTTTCTTATATGTATTTTATGTTCATTTATCGTCAGATGTACACAAGTAGTAAAAAAAATACAAATCATTTACCCAATTAATATACAATTCAAAGTTCATTGACAGGAACAAAAGCCAATAGAAACGCTCTGTAGCATTCGTAGGCGGGGCCTCTTCTGTCCGGCGTAAATCACGTTAACAATGTCTCCTTAACAACCGACCCTGGGATTCAAACTGTGGAACTTTTCCAGCGGTCCACGCGCCTTATTAGTAAGTCACCCAAAATTTCTTTTTGACTCGTCTTTAACAAACGCTGACGAGTCAACAACGGACGTCTGGTGAAAGAGAAATTCTTAAATGTTATCTATTCGCCACGGAGCTGCAAGCTAAGCTAACTGGGTAGCTGGTAAACGCTGCTTCTTCGGTCTCACTTTATCCGCCTACTTGTTGTTTGCAAGCCTGCCACAATGCCTCACAAGTGCCCTTGGTTTTTTTTAACATACAAACTTGCTATTTGTGTGGAAAAGGACATGTAAGTCTGGCAAATATATGCTTCGTTATGTCGTTAGCTTGCTAGGTTTGGTAGATTTCTTCTCCTGGTGTGTTATTGCTCGTGCTGCTAGGTACGAGCAAACGAAGTGTCCCTTTTTAGGTTTTATTTATTAGTCTTTATACATATTAACAGGAGTCGGAATGGCAGGAACCGGCGAGGGAAAGAAAGAAGATGCCGACTACAAGAGACTACACAGCTTCCCTCTCATCAGGGTACATGTAATAAATAGATTGGTGATATCGTTCATGATGTTATGTGAACTCGATCTGCAGTCATGTTAGGAGAGTGCAATGGTAAAAAAAATACTGTTTGGAGACTGACAAAACTAACCGCCCATTATAAAGATAATCGTCACGAGGTAATGTCCTTAAAAGTCAGTGAACGCCTGTAACTTAAGTGCACAATTGATTAATTAAAAGGTACATGTATAGTGACGAGGATGGATGGATAGGACCCCCAAGACTCCGTGTATTTTGTTTGAGTTTTTTTTAACAAGGTGAATTATATAATTTAAGTTGCTTTGTCCTGCTTTTGTAAGCAGTTACAACTCTGACAGATGTTTAATATTTGTTTATCATCAACCGAAACGTGTCAAAAGTCATTTGCACGTTTTTATCTAAATGGAGAACAGTAATCAACACTTAATATCGTTTACTATTTAAATTCCTTTTATATTTACAACTTGGGGATGAAGAATAAGTTTTGCTCAGTGTAGGCACATGCTAAAATGCTAGCTGCTCAAGGTAAGTAACACAAAGGCTGCTAATGCCGTTTTTTAAATACTAGCTGGTCAAGGGAAGTCGCACAAAGTCTGCTCACACCTTTTTTAAAAAATGTAATGCTGTCTATTTTTGATTCAAGAAATGCCAAGTTAAAAATGAAATGCATATTTGTGTTTGAAATTCCTCCACTGTGATCTACAGTGAAATGATACCTCGTCAAGAATGAATTTATCCATTTGTTAGTTTTAAATAGTTTTTTTTTTCTTTAGTTTGCCCACCCATGCATTAAATAGGTCTGAATTTTTCACCCAAAGTCAGCTGTGATACGCTTCAACTGCCCATGGCCTTCAGAAGAATAAGCCAGTGTAGCAGATTGATGGTTTGGAAGAGAGTGCTGTCCTGTTTTTCGTCAGACAGAAAAACATAAATGATGAATCAGATCTCAAAGATAAGGTGTCGTTTATTCCTCAGCAATTTGTAAATTTCCCCAGTGTGGGACAAATAAAGGATATCTTATCTTATCTTATTTTATCTTAGCACACGGACATGCCCGAAGAAATGAGGGTGGAGACGATGGAGCTGTGCGTGACCGCCTGTGAAAAGTTTGCCACCAACAATGAGGTACGCGAGTTCTGATGGTGATTAAATGGCAGCACAAGGATGATGTACATGATAAAATTAGATTTTATTTACAGTGGATATAAAAAAAACCAGTCTACACCCCCCTGTTCAAATGACAGGTTTTTGTAATATAAAAACGAGACCAAGGCAAATCATTTCACAATTAATGTGACCTATAACCTGTATAGTGGAACCTAGCAATTTGTGAGGGATATTGGCCATGTCTGCCGTGAATAGCAATTGAAATTAATCCCTGAACAGGGTGAATCTGGGGGTGCCAAACCACTGTACAACTCGATGGGGGGGGGGGACTTTTTGAGAAGTAAAACTCAACGACTGAGATCATATTTCCTGGACACCCAATTTTTCGCTTTTGGGCTTCTTAGAGTGTGACAGATATAGCACAAAAACAGCGATGAGAAAATTCCGCAGGAAAAAAACATGAATGGTTGTTACATAAACTAGTTTATTATAAATCATGGAACCCCTCTTTAAGACTACGTAGTATTTCGTCTGAATCCAAACAAGAGTTTTTTTGGTTCTGAGTGGTGATTGTTTTTAATTGCCCCCCAAAAACGTGGCCTTCTTGTTGCTGGTCTCCAGAGTGCCGCCAAGATGATCAAGGAGTCCATGGACAAGAAATTCGGCAGTTCTTGGCACGTGGTGATCGGCGAGGGCTTCGGCTTCGAGGTCACGCACGAGGTGAAAAACTTGCTCTACATGTTCTTCGGCGGGAGTCTGGCCGTGTGTGTGTGGAAGTGCTCCTAGCATACACACAGACACAATCTTTTTTTTTTTTTGCTTGTCCCACTATCCGTTCGCCGAAAGAAAACCAGCCGCCGGTTGTACTCTGGCTACAAAAAGTCACAGAGGTTTGAATGCTGCTTGGACTTGGGGAGAAGAACTGTGACATCAAGTCTTGAATTGCAGACACTTGGAACAGCTTCCTGCCTTATCTCCCATTTGTCTTTTTTTTTCTCAAGGAATTTCCACGGTGTCACCACTCACTCTGACAAAACAACCTAGCCGGCCAGGGTCTCCAAACACCTTTGTCCTCTTTCCTCTGCAGGGAGTGTCTTGAGTGGGTGTGTGTGTGTGCTGGACACACACGTGAACGCACTGTTCTTTTTTTAAACCGATACCAAACATCACCACCTAAAATGTCCGTGTCATCGCTCAACTTTTCTTACAATTGGACCCACTTCTCTTTCAATACAATGTTTTTTACATTAAAAAAAAAACATGTACATAGTTGGATGTGACTTGAAACAAGTGGCATCTTCTTACAAATTACCTGATCTACCTTTTTTTTTTTTTTTTTTTTTTGGAAAGGTTTTTTATAACCCGGCATGTTTTACTGCCTTTGTTCCGTATCAACGGTTCGCGACACAGAATGAAGGGAATTAAGCGGCGTGGTCCGCCTTTTGATGTCGAATCCGGGCCATGACAAAGGCGGAACTGTGTGCAACAGTAATGGCTGGGGCAGAGTTGGGGAATTTTTGCCTTCCTGAGGTAATATCAGAGCCATAACAAGAGGAACAATCGCCTGTGTCCAAGGCTATTCACCACACCAGGCCTGGAGTGTGAAGTAGAATACCAAACCCTCACTTCTCTCAACCCGTCGTCGCTGTCCGACAAGCATTTCATGCCGAGCATTCGATGCTGACGTCGGCAATTTCTTTACGTACACACAGCAGTGGCAATAATCCCCGCGCCTTTAGCCCGGGGGTCTGTGTCAAAGGTGAAGAAATTCAGAATCTTTTGTTGCTACAATTTTTAGCAAGAGTTTCCGTGCAAGAGGTTATTGTTTGTGCAAGAGATAAATGTGATATACACAGTGAGGGATAATAAAACTCTGAAATGTGAAACAGCAGCCTGCGCTCTTTGTATTTGTTGTCAGGACACAGTCGTCCTTTGAATAGTACCGTTGGAACGCAGCACAGAAGGAACAACAGTCGCAACAGTCATTAGCGACTGCGTCGAGCACACATCTTGTGTTGCGGCTGGATTTGCCGAAGTTAAAAAAAGCAAGCCGACTTGCCACCGAGGAATACCAAGCCGCCGGCGAACATAATGTACAACTCTTCAAAAAAATACAGAAAAAACTCAAAAGATCCCTTCCCGAAGTAACTCGACAAAGAGGAACAAGATGAGAGTGTACGCTTTTAATCAGCAGCCAAAGAGAATACAAACGGAAAGTTCAAATATTCTCACAGTTGAGATTTGTGGCATCCTTATAAAGCGCCTGACAGTAGCAAAATATTCAGAAACTATGAGTAGTAAATGGCCAAGAACTTTACTCTCAGCCCAATTTGTACTTTTAAAGACAACCTCTTACCATCTATCTTTTTAAAAACGGTTTGTGGAATTTCAAATCATCCATCCATTCATCCATTTTCCGATCCGCTTTATCCTCACAAAGGTTGCGGGGGGTGCTGGAGCCTATGCCAGCCATCTTCGGGCAGTAGGCGGGGGACACCCTGAACTGGTCGCCAGCCATTAGCAGGGCACACAGAGACCAACAATCATCCACGCTCACACTTACACCTAGGGACAATTTAGAGTCGTCCATTAGCCTGCCATGCATGTTTTTGTAATGTGGGAGGAAAGCGGAGTACCCGGACAAAACCCATGACACCGTTGATTGCGGCTTGTGTTGAGAACATCACCAAGTCTTGGTCTGCAAGTCTTAACTGAAAAGACACTTTTTCCCCCCAGGCTCTGTAATGAAGTGACGTCATTGCCTCGCACATTGTGCCAGCACAAGGGCACCCTGACCCACTGATGTTGACAGAATGAGTATAATGTACCCAAAACACGCAATCGGGTCACTTTGTACTCGAGCCACACAGAGAATATTGTGTACTCGCTACAGAACAAATCTGTCAACATGTTTAAATTGTATTTAGATACAATTTTATTTGATGGCTATGTTTATGGATAAATTGTGTGTATGTGAAGGGACAGATTGAGTACACACCATGTGACTAAATAACTGAGGTTTTTTTTTTTTTGGAATAATCTTGCTGAAACACAATTCAAAAGCAACATCTGATTTTCATTGGTTAATTGTCGTACATTTTAAAATTATCATTACTTTTGTCAGATTCAATTTATTTCTGTGACCACTGACCGCTCTGGATGAAAGGGAGTGGGAACTTTTTTGTCGACGTGTACATGTTTCTGTCCGGACAGAAAGATGTTTACATTGTCCGTCGATCAAAAGGAGAGACAGTTTGTGGTGAAAAGCTGAAGAATAAAATGTGCCCCCTTATATCATAGCATTAAAATAATCCTAATCGTAAAGTTCTTTTAACATCTCTTAAATGTACACATTCCCCAAAACAACCAAAAAGTGATGACTGAACCGGTCTAAAAAAATAATACCGGTAATAATAATAATAAAATATACACAAGCAATACTCCACACACACTACATGAACAATCTCAACTCTCCGATGATGCCGGTGGGTCCTGTAAACATCAACCCGCCCCTCCTAACCTGCTGACAATTTGGCGCATCTCATTCATTATTTATACCAACCTCCCTTTAAATATCTCCTCCCACCTCCTTTATTGCTTTGCTGTTAAATATTCATACGCGGAGTCACACTTCTGGCTCACCAAAAAGCTTCCATCTTGCACAGAACCTTCCAGCGAGGGAGATGTTGGCACGAGTGGAGGTTGTTAAATGTCGTGCACTCATTCCTCGCATACAAACTCGGAAGTATCAACAGGAGGTTCATGAAAATGGTTAGTTTAAAAGTTTTTTTTTTTTTAATGTTAGTCACTGCAAAGTCTCAGAAGACTGCTTGGAAGTTTTTGAAATCCTCAAGTGTTCTCAGTTTAATTTTGCAGGGTCAGGTGATCAGGGATGTTTTAATTGTTATGTGAAAATGATTAAGAAAATTTCACATTAATCGGTGATGGGCATGTAAGGTTGTTTTTTTTTCCCACCGCACACGAGCAGCTCGGCTCGGTTGAAACTGCGGCGTGTAGTACCTTAGCTTTCGTGGCTAAGACACAAAAACAAGCCATGCAAATGTGAACACTGATTGATTTTTAAGAGATGAAATGACAAGGCATTAAGCAGTCGGTTCACTATTCACAAGAATCTGAATATTTGGGAGAAATTTCAGGAGGCACCTGCAATGTACTTTGTAATTTACAGGTGATCGTCATTTGACCTTTTCTAAACTTTTTAATGCAGCTCTCAATGTTTCAGTAGTTCTTGCACAAGAACGGCAAAATTCACGACAGTTTTTTTTTTTTTTTTGATTCATGGATGGACCAATTCATTTCCTGTTTCAATCGGAATTGTTCCTCTTTTTACGCTGTTCTCCTTTTGACATCATGGGATCAAGACGGCACCTTACAATGGATCAACCGTACCTCGCCAAAACTGGATGTTCGCAGAGGAAAGTGGTCACTGAGCTTAAGAGTGTCACAGAATGTCATCAACAGGTTGCAAGAGGCTTTCAGAGACTGGAAGAGTCACAAAAAGGCATCGAAGTGGAAACACATAGGCTGACAAGTGATACCCGAACCACCATTTTGCAACTGGATTTCAGGCTTAGTTCAGTGTTGCCACATATTGTGTCCTCATTCCATGTTTCTCTCGAGTTTGAAAGCCGAGCGCCGTATCTTAGCAACCGCCTCAGCACCTGAAGAAAAAAAAAAAGTGGCAGCCACTTCTGAGTGCTTGCGCAAGTGCGTGTGGGGCGGGTGAAAAGATACAGGTGGAACAAAGAAAAAGCGGATCGAGAGTCTCAAAAGTCACCCCAGGACAAAAAAAGAAATTGCACTAGAAAACGAGCATCAGGCCAGAACCGAGATGAATTTTTCATCTGAGCGTCACTGGTTGGCTCTTTTGTGATGGCGATATGGGAAACACAATTTCACTTGAATATAAGTGTGTTAGTGTGCGGCTTCCATTTTGACCATTGGAGACTGCGTCGAAATTAAAAGAGCGCAGTGAATTTTGGGAGATGTGAATGAAAAAGGGATAAAAGCTACTCTGCGGATGTTGATGTGCGCATCAAGGCTTTAACCAGCTTGTTTACGATACACCAGCACGGGACACAGTATGTTCCAAAAAAAAAAAAGACTTTAAAAAAAACAATAAAAGAAGCATGGTGCATGCAAGGAGAAAAACAAATCATTAACGCAGGGGGAAGACGCATGAGGATGACAGTTCCCTGCTGCGAATTCCAAAGACCAGGAAATGAGAACTCATCTCTCCTCGTGTAAAATGTGACATCCAAAAGATAAAGGATATGACTTTTACCAACTGGATCTTGACGGTGGCTTGTGGGGAGCTTCATAGACTCTCTCTGCTGTAATTGGAGACCACACTGAGAAACTTGCGGCTCATCAAATATGAACGTCCACTCAGTTGATCAAGATGAAACTGTATTTCAGGGACAGCGGTTACCACAGTGGACAGTTTATCATGTTATCAGGTTACAGGGTGCGTGAACGGGTTAAATAAACAGCAAGCTTCTAACTTGTGCTGAGCAAGTTCTTCCACTGCAAGTCACAAAAAGCTACACTGGCCATCGTTAAGTTAGTTAGCAGGCAATTTCCCAGTTCATGCAAGGTGACGAGCAGATTCGGGTCACGGGGCGATACCGTGACCATTCCGGGGCATTTAACGTTCAGTATTTTCTTTGGTGTTGTTTATCTACTGACCTGGCCTTCCCCAAAACTAAGATACGAAAGTTGTAATTTGACAGAAGAGTACTGCTGAGTGGACTCTCTGCCAGTTCAAACGAGTGTACAGGGTGGTACTCAGATCACTTTAACCTGGCACGGTGTCCAAACTGCTATAGTACAAACAAAAGGGTAAAGACTAACCGTCGGCTGATACCAAATATTCCTTTTCAACTTCAGCAGTGTGGCAGAAAGTCCGATTGAAGACGTAAGTTGTCTTTTTCCTTCAATGGATGTTGAAATATTCTGTGACTTATGTGAATGGAGTGCTAGCTCAGGTAGGGTTATTTATTTGTGTTATTGGACATGTCCCCCCCCCCCCCCCCCCCCCCCCCCCCCCCTCATTTCTCCCTTTCCTTCCTCTTCTTGTTTCCAGGAGGATGATGTGGCGAATACGCCGTCGCTCCAGGACAATCTGTCTGTCCTTGGCACTCGTTTCCATTTTCCTGCACCTCCTCCTGATGTTTGTCTCCTTTTCCTTGTACCACCGACCTTGTGACCCCCCGCCACTCACTCGGACACCCATCGCCACACACCTGGCAAACAAAAGCTACGGCTTCACGGGCGCTGCAGTTGTGGCCGAATCAACGGACGGGCCACGAAGACATTCTCCCGGTGTCCCTCTGGACCATTTCCAGGGCGGAAGAATAAAAGCGGCCATTGTTGAGCCTCTTGCGTCAAGTCTGGCGAAGCTACAGGCGCTGTTTAACCATCCTCTTTACAATGCGCCCATGTCGGCCGTTCAAGACGAGGATTTGTTGTTGAAGGTCATACCAAAGCTGCGGTCCGAGAGGAGCTCCCAAATGTGGTCAGTAGACAGAAGCTGGATTTACAATAACTGCAGGTCCAAGTGTACCTTTTCCGATTGAATGCTTATATCCGATTTTCGTGTGCATTTCCAGTGACACGTATTCATTATAACTCATGGAACAACTGCGTACACCCACATTGCATGTTAACAACCACCAGGCGGAACACAAATGTTTAATGTTAGATATCGTTTGTTGACACACATCCGAAACATCGGATTTTGATCCACATTTGAAAGAGGCCTGATTGCGAGCTGAGGTCCTACGGCGAATGTGAGAGGCGGCACTCCAAATGACCATAACGGTGTCCGCAGGGTGAGTAGAAGCCAGGAGAGTTATGACAACACCCACTGGAACAGCAGCAGTGACAGTCATCCCCCCTGGCTGCGTTTTCATCTGGCCATCTCCCGCTGGCAGCTCTACCCCCACCCGGACCCCAACATGGAGTCTGTGATCCAACAGCTCGCCACTCACCGCATCGTTAGCTCAGGTATGAGGTAACGGCCCACTTGCGGCCGCGTGATGTTGCGACCGCTCAAGGTGAAATGGATCTCAAGCGGGGGGAATGCAGGAGGGAGGCCACTTGAAGAGGGTTACATTAGAAAAAAAAATGAGAGCCAACACTGGAGGTCAAAGGGTGAATGTCCTTTGAGGACAAAGGGCAGATCGGAGGGACAGTTTTGAAGAATAGCTGACAGCCGCTGTTTAGGAGTGACACTTTCAAATGCAGATTCAACCCTTGTTTGATTCGGTCAGCATCAAGAGGCTTTTAAGAAACTTGGAGGATCAGCTGAGGATTGTATGGAGCTTTACATTCATTGGGGTCACACTTTCACTTGTTAGCGCAATTACATGACGCGAGAGGAAATTCAATTGATGGGTTTGACAAAATTGGGACCTGCTCAACTTACTGTAATATGTAAACAACTTGAACATCTTTAAAAAGGATTTTTTTTTCAATTTCTCTGGAACCCATGAACCGATTTTCTAAATCCTTTGTATGTTGTGCTTAGGTTATCGTTTCAGTTCCAACTACACTCAACATCTTGACTGTTATTTTTGGGAACGTTGCTCATAAGACTCTCATCTTTTTTTTTTTTCCAGTGCAGAAAACCGGGGGTACGCAGCTGAAGCTGGTGATATCATTCCCAAACTATGGGCAGGCCATGTTCAAGCCCATGAAGTGAGTTGATAATGGCAAAAATTCGCATTTGAGAGACCTTATGAAAAAAAAAAAAAGTAAAAATTTCCTTCAGTTTGTGTGAATCCCTCGATGAAAACTTACACGTCTCACACGTCCTTACTAACTTGCCGATAGACAATCCTTTCCAATCAAGTGGTGCTACAGTAGAACCTGACAGGTCGAAAATGAGCCATTCTTGGGACTCTGGTCGATCGAGGATATAAGGATGTGTGATCATTTCCCGAGATTGCTCTTCGCAGTCACCTGTGACCGACATTCTGTGCTTGCAGGCAGGAAAGAGATGATGAAACCAACTATAACCTCTACTATTTCTCTGACTTTGAGCGTCACAATGCAGAAATTGGAGCCTTTCACCTAGACAGGTATGACATCACATGCGTATAAAGAGGGGTACACGAATACCAATTTTTAACATACACACTCGCAAAACCCCCCAAAAAACATCAGTAAAGGTATCTCCGCCAAAAATCGCAACTGTCCTTTGCCAAAACCAGATGTCTGTCGGATCAAGACTAATGTGAAAAGCACTATCGTGCCACAAGGCATGCAGACATAAAACACAAAGAAGAAAGCTAAGAAGAACCGGTAGACGCTCACATCACAGTTAGCTGATCTGGTAACTATTTTTATTGTGAATTCCACTCTCTTTCTCTGTGTCTGGCAATAGTGTGAGCTTCAGGTCATTCCTGACCGTGTCACGATTATGGCTCAACCCTACTTGGCTTTGACCACAGGCACACATATAAGGATTTGTGATCATATACAGTATATTGAACAGGTTTAACGTGAACGGTTGTTGACACCACTGAGCTCACTTTTGACACAGCCACACCACAGGATAAAGTGGAGAGAAATGCTCAAATTTGACCCCATGATAGGGATCTGTTTCCCGCTATAAAAAAAAAAGTACAAGCGTACGAGTGTGCAGCTGAGCTTACGTTACATGAAACCCCACTGTAATTTCATCATGCGTCTCTGCCCTTCTCTGGTGTGCTCATTCAGTCACTTCTCAGCCTTTGTATTTCCTCACTCCGCAGGATTTTAGGGTATCGGAGGGTACCTCCAGTCGTTGGGAGGCAGGTGGATGTCGTCAAAGAGATTAAAGACATCACGACGGATCGCAAACTGGCCCGGACGTTTTTTAACTCCCCCGGTAATCCTTGTGTTAAATTTTCACTTTGAGATTGGGTATTTCTGGATGCTCCTCCGGTCTGTACTTCTCACTTCCCTCCACTCTCCCTGCTCTTACTGCTCCCCCTAGTGGGCAATGTGTGCTTCTACGGCCGCTGCTCGTACTACTGCTCCACAGAACACGCAGTGTGCGGCAGACCTACGGACTTGGAGGCCTCTTTAGCCCTCATGCTGCCCGACCTCTCCCTGGCCAGACGGAGGAGCTGGCGATCGCCATGGAGACGCTCCTACAGCCGCAGCAAGCTGGCAAAGTGAGCGGATCGTCGGTATACAAGGTTGATTGTGATACATGGGCTGTCAGGTTACTTGCAAGTGATGTGTATTTCAGATGGGAGACGGACCCAGACTACTGTACGACCATCAAGAAAACAGCGCCCTATGACAAAGGAACAAGGCTGGTGGACTTCATTGACATGGTCATACTGGACTTCCTAATGAGTAGGTTCAAGTTTCCATGGGTACACTTATAATTTTCACATCATGCATAGTGGGGACCACACATACCAAACAATGGAGGCACTCTCATCAGC
Organism: Hippocampus kuda; assembly: GCA_901007745.1. Classification (NCBI taxonomy): domain Eukaryota; kingdom Metazoa; phylum Chordata; class Actinopteri; order Syngnathiformes; family Syngnathidae; genus Hippocampus; species Hippocampus kuda. The sequence continues at coordinate 34,117 of CAAKHF010001214.1, read as the reverse complement.
ATTTTAATATCCTACCCCTCTGAGGTTAAGGGATTACCTCGGCAAAGGAGAAGTGCTCACTGGGAAAGATTTGTGAACAATTAATAAGGAAAAACAGGTCTTTTGTGTACAGTGAAAACGTATTGGATCTTTAGGGTCAGCTCATGAAAATACCTTTTGGAATTATGGCCAAAATGTTTAATCGTGGTTTCATCTGAACAGAACAAATTTTTTCCCATGTTTTTGGGAAATTGGAGAGAAAATATGGCAGTGAAAGCATATGAACAGTTGAAATTTATGTGGGGTTAATCAGAGGAACTTTAATGCTAAACTCATTCAACAACACTTGAATGTCACTATTTCACTTGTTTATTTTACTTTCCAAAAGATTTAGTTGTACAGGTTCGGTCACGTTAAGTATGGAAAACATTTAAAAAAAATTTTGGGGTTTACATTATAAAAACCTAACATTTGGAGTGTGTAGACTTTTTATATTCATATGCCAACATGGAACACAAATTGTCAAAAGGTGGTGAATTCAAATGACAGAAAAATAATTGATATCTGTAGTTCTGCATTTTGGTTATGACCATGCATTTCTAAATTGTTTTTTATGACATTGTGAAAATTGACTATAAGTTACGAAAATACTTTGAAGTCTGATATAAAATCAGGAAAGCACATTAGTGAAATTAGCTTTTTAACGTTGTCAAAATCTACCATTACACTTTTCAGCAAAAGTGAGTAAAGAATAATAACAGAATGACTTACATTGATTTGTTGTCTCCCCGACCGTTTCCCCTGGTTTCTTTTTGTTTCTCTTTTTCGTGAGAACAAGTCAACATTCAAGTGAAAAAGTTCAATGCCAAAGCTAAAGTCGTTGCAATGCAGTGACGTTCAATGTCAAGCGAAGAGCTCCGGATTTTCCAGTGTTGCGTGTTACCGTGGTAACCCCTATGCAGGTAAAAAGAAAGCGTCTCATCGCCTTGCACTTCGGACCACTTTCATGACGTTATAAACCACAGAAACGACGAATTTGTCCATTTCGCCGTCCTACGTGATCGTCAAAGAACAGCTGTTATATTTAAGGGGTCGCCAAAGTGTAAGTTCTGCCTTTTCTATGATACATTAAATTGTTTTATCAGGTAAATACGTCATGAGTGTTCGCTAGCTTCCTGAGCTAGCGACCAAACTTTAGCTAGTGTTACTTTTTCTATTGTTACTTTAAAGATTTAGTAAATAAAATCCTCTAGAACAAATACATTAATGGCAAAGAAAAACAATTGATGTCATATTCACCTGCCCACACTGCTCTTCTCACCAATAATCTTCATTTAGTGCTAGTTCGGTCGAGCTTTGAGGGCAAATTTTGGCGTTTGAAACAGTAATTTTGACCCATTGACATGTAAGAATAGGGGTGGATATTTTTAACTGAAACTTGCCAAACAATCGGAGAAGGGGGTTTCTTGAGAAGACGAAATGAAAGGGACGAGGAGAGTGTTGAGAATGAATGAAATACTGTTTTCCAATCATTTGAAGGTTTTTTTTTTTCATATTTTCTAAAGGCGATATCGCACGAAAAGAAATTTCTCAAAAAGGCCACTTTTTCTAACACAAAAACTAAATTCCTCCAGAACTCAGTGTCTGACTTTAAAAATTCTTGGTGCATTGTACTGAGGTTGAACTGGCCAATCCAACCAGACTCAGCAAATCGTATCATGTTGCTTTTGAAATGGTACGAAACATCGCTCATTTTAATATTGGAGTTCATTATTGCAGAAAAATTCAATGTAACTGAATATTAGATTTTTTTCTTATTTCTGTTTTCTGCTGAAGTGGTTGAACACAAGATAGTGTCACTATTAGATTACCAAACTGAAAGTTGTGGATGGCACTTGCTAAATTATGACTAACAATCTTTAATCACTCTGTCCTTCCTTCACAAGATCAGGGAAAAATGTGTCAACACACAGTTGGTGAGCTTTGCTGACGATATTGGCGAAGCTTGTTCGCTGCCACTTCACAGGGAAGAGTCCCACCATGGAACCTCTGAAGCGTTCAACAGACTGCGGGAAGCCGAATGCTAAGCCAAAGAAAAAGGAACCCTCTATGGTTGGCAACAGTCAAGCCAGTTTGCCATCACTCTGGCCTGTGCCGTATTCTCCCTCGGCATCCTCGCTGCGCAGGAGCCTTTTTGATCCTGCCGCCATCATTGCTGTTACAGACTCCCCCGTTCCAGTGGCTCAAGCTGGATCAATGAAAGTCTCGACAGAGTCTAGATGGAAGGAAAGACTATCAGGAGCAACTCTATCATGCACGGACCTATCTGATGAAGCAGCAAAGAGGTATTATACTGAATAGCGCATGTGATATTCTGAATAATACCAATTCACACGTAATTGTAATCACTCATTCAGTTTGACAGATAAAGATGAATTCAGAGTCACCATTAGGGATTTATTCAGTCTTCCCGCCATAATTGTGGGCGCATCCTCTGAAAGTTCTTGTTCTGCGGTTGAAGTGCAAATACCAGAGCTAAAATGGACAGAAAAGTCTCCAAAGAAGGCCTCTGCAACATGCACTAACATCTTCGTTCAGACTGCTGATGAAGCGGCACAAAGGTACGAGTGCGATGATAATAATAAGCTCAATAAAAATTGAGAAACATTGCTTTATATAATTATTTCATAATTCGCATACTGTTTCAGTTTCACAGAGAAAGACGCATCAAGAGTCACAAGAAGGGACTTGTTCAATCTTTCTGCCATTGGTCCGACCGCTTTCCCTGGAAGCCCTCGTGTTGCGGGATCACGGAAAGCCACCGCAGAGATAAAATGGACCGAAAAACCAAGACAGAAGCCCTTGCTATCATGCGCTGACATTCCTGTCACCGCGACTGATGAAGCAGCAGTAGCACAGAAGTACTTTACACATATGATTTAGATTACAATTTTTTTCTTTGGTATTTCTTGAAAGAGACATATTTAATACTCTCCCAAGTTGAACTGCAAATGAGCCAGGGCGCACCCTACCCTACAGTATATACAGTACAGCTCAGTGGCAAGTCTGCTTTTCATTACCATGTTTACCAGGAGTGGAAACTTGAGCATTGATGCCATAGACATACAAGTACAGCATTTAGATGCTGCACCGATTTAATGGATTACAAATCCTTGTGTCCGCCATCCTGTGGCAGTCATTTATCAAATAAGACTGCATGTCATTTTTTACTATCTGAAGAATCACTGCTCGAGATCTCTGACCAGCATAGCCGATCATAAGCACAGAAATTCGGTGTGTGGGAAAGTATGATATAAATTAGCCCCCGCTGTAATGTAAACGTGCGGATAAAATGCACAACGGCTTGCTTCCAGGCACTTTTGCAGAAATAAGCAAATAAGCCTACTTTTTTTTTTTTTTAACTCTCCGGAGATCCCACTGTAGTACTGGTGCCTTGTTGAGCGCACTTCGCAATAAGCAGCAGTTTGGCAAATATTGAACAATAAATCAGAAAAGAAGCTTCAAGCTCTATTCCCGGGTGAAGTTCACGTCAAACTAAACATTAAACAAAGAGATTTACACACGCGGTATCTAAAATAGCCACATCGCTTTTCCTTAGGAAACTCTGTTTAGCTTAATGCGAACAAAGAATGCCAAACGCCATCGACTTGCTAATAATTGACATTGATCGTTATGGTTTTAGAAGCAACTGATATTTTACCAAACAGTGGAGCAGAACATTTGCACGATATACAGTAAAATGATGATTATTATCGTATCTTACCAAGTCATGTTGCGTAGTAGTAGAAGAAGTGTTGCTCTTCGTTTGAAGAACATTCAGCATGAAATCATTGTGCACAAACGGATTAATTCTTAAATTCTGTTCATTTACTCTATATTTTGTCTGAAGTACAATACTATAGAGTGTCATTTTTTTCTTTTTAAAAAAACAAAACAAAACACAATTTTTGATTGTTTTAGGGCGACTCTTGTTGAGAAGGTTCCCATCACTGGCATGGAGATGGTTCAGTTTTTCCTCAAGGAAAGAGATGTGGGAGAACTAAAGGTGTTTTACTTGAAGGAACAAGAGTGTGACTTGTACAGGTACAGCTTGACTTTGCTACACCGACTGGTTAAGCGCATCAACAGGCAGCATAAAATGTGCGTTTGTTGTCTCTTGTACTCAAGACCCTATGACCTGCGAGTGGTCCCAGTCAGTGAGGCCGGTTCCGAGCACTACGTCTTCACCGTCAGTACAGTGCTGCACGTCACCCAGAGGGGTTACGGAGGACTTGTTTCTTTGGATGAGTGGCACAGAGAGTCGGTCCTCTGGACGGCTTTGCGGGCGATCCCCTTTTTTAGGGATTTCATTCTGCGAAATGCTGTCACTCTGTAAGTGTTCAGATTTACGGCAAAACAACGGGCTTTATTACTGTAGCTACACCTGACTGTGGTGTGTGTTATGCTTGAATACCTAATATTGTGGTCACATTGTTTCTCTTTTCTACTAGGTGGTATAAAAATGTGCGTGAGATTGTTTACAATCGAAGATCTGAGGAAGTGCAGGCTCTCCTGCTAACAACGATCCCCCAGTACAGAAATGGCCTCCTCCTCTTATCAAGGTCAGTCTCAATTTTCACACTAGGTCGCTTGAATTTTAAGCCTTAAACCATTGCCACGTGGGAAGTACAATTTGGACCTTAACCCCAAAAAATTCTGATAACCATAAAACCATAAATAGAACTTAAGCGGACCACAGGAAAGAGTCTTATCTGCTCAGCACTATTAAGAGTATAGTAATAGTGTTTAATAAGAGTTATTTTTATGAATTATCATCCAAATACACAAGAAGAGGCTCTCATATGCAGCATTTTATCTGAAAGAACAACGACTGACCACTAGTTTAGAAGTCAACCTGTGTCACTTGGCTTTGGTGCTGCTTCTTTTACGCTCTTCTTTTATGCTCCTGAAATCACATGACCTGCCTGTGTTATTACTATGACAAAGAATATACTTTTCTACAGAAGGATAGAAGAACTGAAAGTGACACACTTGCTACCTCTGGATGAGTCAAAAACATACACGCTGTCGGAATTTCAGAAAAGTCTGGTGACCTGTAGGGAAAAGGTTCAAAACAGTCTAAGGCAGCTATCAGAATTACGCATCGGCATCCTTCATAAGGTATTTAAAAAAAACAAAAAAACAACGTTATTTATTTTAACAATGCCTTTCAAAAGTGGAAATTGTGTTGGAAATTGCCTTCAGGCCAAAGAGAAGAGTTACAAGGTCCTCAAGGAGCTTCAGGAGCACCTCTCCTATGCCAAATTGCCACATCATTGTTGCAAACCCATGCATCTGCATCAGGCTCACCTGACTGAGCTGCAGGGGGACTTGGCACACGCCGACAGCATCCTGCAGAAGCTGGGCAACTTTGCTGCCCTCGTCAATCACCTCATCGTGCAGAGTCTTGTCACCGTCATCCAGAAAAATCTCACATTGTTCCGAAGTAATGTCCTGAAGGTAACGTAAACCTACCCTAAATATTAATCCCACTGAAAACCTGGAGAAACATACATATACTGTACAATCATTTACATTTAAAAAAAAAAAAAGAAAGAAACTCGCGACATATCACCAAACAAAAATGTCACATTCTTGTGGCACACCTGATGATTTCGTACGGAGGTTGGGAATCACCATGCTGAATTTTTTTTGTTTTAGAGAGAGTATTCTCACAGCGGCTGCCTCTTCCAAATGGACCTGCGTCTTGTTGCCGGTCGGCTGACTCTCGACCCACCTTTACATTCCTTCCGAGAAACAATCACACAGGCGCTTCTGACTGCCGGCGACTCAATAAGCCAGGTGACATCTATGTTTCCAGAAATAGAAAGCTTTATTAACTACAAGTCTATGATCGTCTTTGTGACCTTTCTCTGGTAGATGTGTGACACTTGTGGATTTTTCCTGGAGATCAGCAGCGCACACGACTGTCAGGATGAAACATCTGACCTTGACTGTAGTCCATATGCTGGTGTCATAGACCCTGAAGGTATCTTTTTAAATTAAACTGGCTATTGTATTTACTAGTTAAGTACATCTGAAGTATACGGTACTTAAAAATGTATTGGACTTGAACATTTTATCATGTAGTCTACATGTAAAGTGAAATGTTTTAACTGAGTGAATAGCAACAAGCGTCATTCTCATATGTGATAATTAATCACACAATGTTCCAACTTCATTGGAATTGGATTTGTATGAAAGGCACTTAAAGGCCATGTATATAAAACAATCAAATGAAAAAAAAGATCATATAAAATAAAGTGCAGCGGTAACTGAGCTCTTATGGCGATGTTTCACTTTCACGAACAGCATGCACACATGCTTGCAATATCCAAGTTTCTTCCGTTTCTTATTGGATCTCACCTTGCCAGGTGAGGTAAAGGACGATGATGGAATGCCTGCTCTCCTGCGTTATAGCTGTTGTCATTGGTTCAGAGAACAGCGCCCCCTTTGGAAGTCCATGACGACCGTGCAGGGCCACAAAATGCCTTTCTCATACTATCCTCTATCCAAAGAACAACTCGTGTGGTATATCGCCACCAATGATGTGGCAATATGCGTCAACACGGAACACTCTGAGCTGATGCAGGTAAGCATTCTATGGCAAGAAAATATCGCCTCTGACGCACAATATAAACACACAATATATTCCTTTTGTTTTTGTCTCTACTATTTGGACAGGCAGCAGAGTGTGAGATCCAACGGCTGTTAAAACGTTACACGTGGCTACTGGATGTCCATGTGTTCATCAGCCATTGGAGCCCAGCCTCTTTAGAAAACATGAAGGGTCAACCCGCTTCACTGTATCAAGAGCTAATTATGAAGCTGCGCCAGTGGATTGAACAAATGCGCGCTGCCCCCTCGTTTATCTCTACCTCCAACCAGCTATTCATTATCCACTGCACCCATATAAAGGAAAATCTAGGTAGGCAAATGACACAGAAATTCTGCTCCATACACATTTGGTGCTAACGTGTACTGACAGATAATGATCATCGGCCTATGCTATTAGGCTCCTGTTCATTACCATGTATGGATGTGGATGCATAAGTTGCGACCTGGTATCTATTAAAGCAGAGGTCTTTGAGGAAACGTAACTTTTTCATTCCTTACTGTCTTTTTTCCAGGGCAGCAGTTGAGTTTGATAGAGAATGAAGTACAGGAAGAGTTAGTGAAGCAATTGAAATTATGCTCGGAGAGCTTTTTGCAGCATTTGGAGGAATCTCTTGCAACTCTCAGGACTGAACCCAAAGATTTGCATGACTTGCCCAAATATGTTGATGTGGTATGGACTCCCTCATTCCTCTTTTCTTTTTCCTTTCAAACCTGCATCACCTTTCATTTCTGGGGTGATAGCAAGGAATGAATTAAACATAATTCTGTTCACTATCTAATGTTTTATTGAAAAATGAGAGGTGTTTAGGAGTCAAATGTGTCCTCAGGTGTGCAAGTCAATGAGCATGCTGGCTGAGATGCAGAAACGTTTAGAGTACAATTACACCCTCCGGGACAGTATTTGCATTCACTATAGAGAGATGACCAATGAGGAGCTGAATTTGGAGAAAAAGGTTCAAAAAGACAACCCAAATTGTTTTTCCATCCAATTTGTACACATGCTGTATTTTATTAATAATGTTTGTCCTCTTAAATTTAGATGTTGGACATGTGGGATTGCTATAATTCCCACTTGAAGCAAGCAGATGGCACCTTGCGTTCCCGCCTCCCCACAGTGGCTACTGCGCTCTACACAATGTTCCCATGGATGGCTTCCGACTTAAGAAGTATCGTCTGTAATGCTACCTCTGGTCTCTTTCTTGATCCAAGACAAAATGCCGAACGGTTGGCCTCTGAATTGAATTATATGAGTTTACGTGTGGGAACTGCCTCCTCCAATCTGGAGCAGCTGTCCAAGACTGGTGATATATTCGAAGGTCAGGAAAAAAAAAAGAATCACTATTTTGAAATTGTGTAAAGTAGAGCTAACTAGAGGACTGGCTAAAATTGATGTCATCTCCTCATTAGAAAATCCAGTCGACTTGACTGATCTGACTGACATTCCTAAGCTCATTGCCCGGAAGGAGCTTTGGGACCTCACGGCTCTTTACAGACGAAGTTTACATGAATGGAATACGTTCTTGTTCACTGAGGTAAATTTATGCGCCAACCCTCATTTTGTCGACGTTGTAATTGTCCCCGCCTGGTAAAGCTCAACATTGAAATATTGTCCTTCTGCTAGCTTGCGTTAACGCAAGCTCAAGAGCAAATCGCTCACTGGCAGCAGCAAGTTGCAAAGCTATCACACATCATACCCGCTGGTGACGCAGTGCTCCGGGAGACTTCAGAAACCATTGATGATTTAAGCTGTCGGCTGAAAATCTTGGCCAGGTTTCGGGGCTCAACAATCAAACCGAAACACCGGACCACTTTTTTCAAAGGCCAGTACCTGAATTACATTGTTGATAATGCTCTGAGATGCGCAATGTATGTGGAAATCTAAAAACCTATATTTCATGTGACAGGCCTTGGCTTATGGCATGCTTCCGATAAAAATGCAACTCTTGCGCAGCTTATTTATCAGCCGTTTGGTCTTCACCAGGAACTGATCAACAAGGTAGGGAAGATGTTGCAGATGCAGTGCAGGAATTTATCAACCCACCAACCTTGCTGTGTGAATGTAAATTCAAAATGATGATCAAACCTATTCTCAAACTCACAGTTAGTCACTGCTGCGTTTCAGATCTGTAGCGATGCTCAAAAGGAGAATTCCATGGAGCAAACGTTTCAGAAAATTCAACAGGCCTGGACAAACCGTATTTTCCAGCTGCAAAACTGTACAGGTCCTTGTTGGCATCTTGCTGATCCACAGATATTGACAAAGAATCCCACTTCTGACGCCTCTTGTGATGCCAAAACTATCATTGGTGAGTTAATAATGTAGCATGTAAAGCAATGAAACATTTCAGGTTTTCTTCATGCATTTGATTGGATTGTTTGTTTTACTTTCCCACAACTAGGCCTAGAATTTCTCTTCTCTGAGATAGAAACGGATTTGATGACGATGACAAACATGCACAGCTCACGGCACAGTGTCGACTTTAGGTCACAAGTAGAAGAGTGGATGCACTTGCTCCAAGAGCTTGGTAAATACGTTACTCTGTAGCTCCAGCTATCGCAAAACAAATTGTATTAAACTTAAAAACCGTATATTATAAAAAGTGGTTTCCGCTGTGCCCGTGTAGAGAAGCTGTTGCATTTGTTTGAGATCTATCAGCAAAAATGGATCTTCCTGACTAAGATATTTCAAGAAAGAACCATGGGTGTTCAAAGATGGGATTTGGTACGTGCAATCATGATTATGAGATAAATATAATATCCATGTTGCTGTCTGAACCTGAATATCTTAAGTTCAGTTAAAAAAAAATACAAATAATTATAACTCTCTCTTTTTTCGTAGCTGACACAATTCCGATCAGTTGATGAGCGTTTCAAGACCATGATGTGTCACAACTCGGCTCACCCCGATGTGCTGAATCTTGTCCGTTCCAAAACGGGGATAGAAACCCCCCACGGTGGCAGCCTTTGCGAAACTCTCCTAAATGAGATATCAACGTTGAATGCTCTTGCTAGCCAGATGGCAAATCGTCTCCATTCTCGCTGCAAATTGTTTCCGAGACTCTACTTCTTGAGTGACCGGGAAGTAGTGGAACTACTATCTTTACAACCAACACCCACCTCTCTGTTACCCTTTGTACGGAAATTTTTTAAAGGGGTACAGTCAATGGATGTGGAGGAAATATCTGGAACTACGGATGGACAGGATACACTCGACACACAGACGAGGGTACTTGGGGTCTTCGGCAACTTCCAAGAGCACATTATCTTTCTTTCTCCATTGGAACCGAATCACAATCTTTTGATTTGGCTGAGTACGTTTCAGGATCAGCTCAAGTTAACCATGGAACATCTCCTGATGCAATGCGCTGATGAACGAAAACAACTCGAGCCATCGACTCTTGACGCTTCACATAAAAACATTCGTGGACATGTATTACCAGTGCTTGAAATGACAACTAAATATCCTCTCCAGTGTCTTCTTGTCGCAGAGGAGACCGTCTGGTGCAGTGTCCTTAATCAAGCTTTCCAGGAATCGAGCACCATTAAGATGAGTGCGATTAATGCATTCAACAAGGCACAACTGACAAATCTTTGCCGGTCCTTACGGGATGCTGTTGCGAGATCAAAAAGCGATGTACAGCTCTCAAAATACACAACGACGTGCTTGCGTGCTTTAGTGCTCCTTAGAATTCAACATGCAGAGCAACTAACTCAACTAATGCAGGTGCAGTGTCAGCCAGGCTTATCTTTTGAGTGGCTGAGTTCTCTCAAGTATTATGTAAACTCGACGGGTCAGAGTCCGAAAGAAACTGATGGTCCAACATGTTATGTGGACATTTTGGGCCGTAAGATTCCATATGGTTATGAGTATTTTGGTCCAGAAGAATTTGGAATGGTGCATACTCCCTGCACCGATCGAGTGATCATGGGAATTCTCCTTGCCGTGACGAGCTACAGATGTGGATTTGTGAACGGGCCATGCTCTTCGGGAAAGACAAATACAGTGGTCCATCTCGGAAAAGCATTGGGGAGAAATGTCGTGATGCTGCGCTGCTGTCCAAACATGTCTCCTGATATTTTTCAAAAAATGCTCCTTGGTGCTCTTATGACAGGGGCATGGTTTGTTCTGGACTCTGTGGACTTGCTGCCTCAAGGTGTCCAGGCGTCACTGGCACAACAGCTTGAGGACATTTACCAGTCTTTCTTTGGCTTGTCGGTAAAGAGCAAAGACGAGGGAAAGAGTGCCTCTGGTTCTAAAAGCGCATTTCATTCAGAATGCTGCATGGTATTTTCAGGGATAAGCGTTTCTGCTAGCTTCAACTATGGAAGTGTTCTCATATCATCAAAGGAATGCAGCTCGGAGCTTTCACAAAGTTTGCGATTTTCCACAAGACCTGTGGCATTAACCTGTCCCGATCACAGGATCATTGTGGAGATAATGCTGACCTCCTTTGGTTTTAAGGAAGCCAAGTGTTTAAGTCAGCGTCTGGTTTCCCTCATCAGTCTCAGCAAGGACTCGCTCTGTCTGCCGGTCTTCCTTACACAAAACCAGAGTAGCCACCTTGTCATTTTGCAAAATATCACATCTGCCTCTAAAAAACTCTTCAAACAATTTGTCCGGCACGAGAAATTTTCTGGTAAGGCCAGACGGTCTTTTGTTATCCGAACTATTCTTAAATCTCCAGAAAATGAACATGCCGACGATATTAATGAGGCTCAAGAACAAGCCATTTTCTCTGGCTTATTGGAGGAAATAGCTGTTGTCAAAGCGATTCACTCAGTCTTGTCACCGTTTATGTATGTGCCCACCAAAGCCTCACAGTTTAACTCCATTTTCAAAGAATTGTTTCCTATTGCAAGTCAGCTTCCCTTTATTCAACAATATACTCAGGATGAACCAAACTACGAACTTGAAGAAGCAGTGTCCGAAGAATTAGATCAGCTCCAGTTACACTCTAACGCAGAAACTATTTGCCAGGCTCTGACATTCTACCACACCTTGAGTTTCTCTCGTGCAGTTATACTTCTTGGGCCCAGCGGAAGTGGAAAAACAACCTGTTACAACGCTCTGGCAGCAGGCCTCACTCGACTTGCAAACAAAACCGGTGAAAATACATCTGATGACAACAAGTTAAAATCAGATACCCCTCAGGCAAAACTACAGACCTCTGTTTCAAACTGGATCTCCATCAACACTGTGGTCCTATTTCCAAACGCCATGTCCCATGAGGAGTTATTTGGTGGATTCTGTGAGAAAACCGGATGGCAAGATGGAGCTGTGACCAAGGCATTGAGAGATTCAGAAAGACACAAGACTGGAAAATTCGAAATGTGCAAAACGGAAACGCCTAGTCATGAGACCAAAGCAGTGAAATGGCTGGTCATGGATGGAGAGCCACCGGGAAAACCCTGCTGGCTAGATCACTTAAGCACACTGAGTGACCTTGAGAACCCATTTTTAAGCGTGCCATCTGGTGAAACTCTCATACCATCTCAATCACTCTTCAAGTTAATTGTTGAGACCACGGATTTAAGTGATGCAAGCCCCTCCGCAGTGACCCGCTGCAGCCTTATTTACTTTACCGGCACTGATGTTTGGGATTCCGTGTGGAAGAGCGAAATGGATTCTTTCCATATCGGTTTCACTCTGGATCAAGCGACCCTGGAAATGTGGACTCAGCTGTCAGAAGATCTTTTCTCCAGCACTCTCAGTTTGCTGAAGAAGAATAATATTTCGAATAAAGGTCAACCCTCAACGTACGGCCTGGTAGAAATCACATCATTCATTCGAATCCTGCGTGCCCTCTTGGAACATTTTGCCAAGAAACACAAAAACAAAGAAGCCATCACACAAAAAGGTATTACTACTCGCAAACTTAGAAATATGAAGAGATGTTGAGTCCACATGTTTTTTTTACTGTTGTCACTGATTATTTCAGCAGATATGCCTCCAGGCAGAGATTCCGATAGAAATCAAGATCTTTTTGTGTTGGCTTATATTTGGGGTTTTGGTGGACATCTCCATCCTCGGTAGGTAATCATTTTTTTTGTTTGTGAACTATGCAAAGTTCCTCATGTATTTTTGCCACTGACTACAAGTGACACGTTTGCTTTTGCATATTTTGTCCCTCTTGTTTCAACAGACTCTGGCCTCAATTTGACATTGTTGCCCGCCAAGTACTTTTGGATAGTCGATCTAAAATTGTGGTTCCCCCCGAAGGGACTGTGTTTGAGTTCTTCTTTAATATTGACAACCAGATATACTCTAACAACACCTTATTGACAAAGTCCATCACTCCAAAGGTTTGTGATCGTTTGTCTTTTTTTTTCTTATAGGACAGGCATTTTACCAAATTGAATACGTAACAAAATATCACCGTCCCTACACAGTACTGGAAGTACACCTGTCTGCTCTCCGCCATGTTGGAGGCCATCCAGCCTGTGTTGCTTGCAGGAGAGCCAGGTTCAGGAAAATCGACTGTGTGTAACACCCTGCTGTGTTTTGATAAGCCACACATTAAAGTACCAGCTAGTTCTATACAGGGTCCCGCAGACTTGCGCCATTTGCTGTGTGGAATTAGCTACCAGAAGAGCTTTCAAAAAACCAAGGGTGTCATGACCAAACAGCCAGGTCTGTTACTTTATGTGGATGACTTGCATGAGACACCACGTGGTGAGTCAGAATCAGTACTGTAAAAAAAAAAAAAAAGTAATAATAATACAATACAATTCAGGCGACAGTATTGTTTATTCTTATCATCATTGTCCAATTTTCATTTTGATAGATGTGACTGGGAAGACTTCAAAAATCTTAGAGACGCTACGACAAAGTGTTTCAAAAGGAGGGGTTCTTGCACTTGATTCTGACCACTTCAAAGTGCTCAGTCCAGGAGTCATCACCTACCTGGCTACCTGTTGTGTCTTTGAACTGGACAACCCCCATGTTAGTGTAATATCCTCCAGGCTATCACGTCTGTTCTCCATCTTTGCCCTTCCAAGCTTAACCACAGAGTTCATCTTTTCTATTCATTCGCCTCAGCTTAAGCTCTGGATCAGGGATGTGCCATTTATCCCGAATGTGCTGGACATGGTGCGTTCTATCATCCATGCAACAGAGAATTTGTATGAAGATGTTTGCAACAATTTCCAGCCCACTAGGCAAAGTCCCCATTTTTTACTCTCCCACCATGATCTGAAGAAGGTGTTTGATGGGATGTGCTTATGGCAGCCCGTCCTTCCAAAAATAGAGCCGCTAGACCCAAAGTTAAAATCGAAATGTTCCCCGGTCCCTCAAGAGCCTTTAGCCATACAGCTCAACATTGTGCATCTTTGGATACATGAGTGCATGCGTACCTTTGGTGATCGAATAAACTCGGACGACGAAAGGAATAAACTGCAATCACTCATTACCAAGACAGCAACGGCACACTTTACAGTGCAATTGCGAGATGATTCCAACCTCGACGACCTCTTCCCTCCCAGCTCCGCTAGGCTCACTGCAGGATTCGCCACCTCAGACACCCGTACGCCTCGAAGTCCAGCACAAGGACCAAAATCAGTTGCATCGACAGAATCGAATGCCTCAAGTCGACAAACAAAGTTTCTTCAGCACTTGATGGAAGCGGTGACTAAGCTTACCTATGGCCCAGAGCTTGTTGGGAATCATTTTCTTGTATTCAAACGTAGCTCTTATCAGCCACGAGATCTCAACGTGATGATACAGCACCTACTGGCACACATTGACTTGAAAGACAATGAAATACCAGAAGCCGAGAGGCACTTTGCATTCAAATACGCTGTGCACAGACAAAGGATTTGTCAGATGTTGCATATTTTCAGGGCTCTACTCATACCTGGAGGTCACGGGTTGCTCATGGCCTCAGGTAGTGGCACAGGACGTAAAACCACCGTACGTTTGGCGGCCTCTGTTTCAGGCTCCCACCTGATGGAGGTACACGCTGGTAATGAGAGCGAATTGAATAGGATTTTAAAACAAGCTGGGAATCGAACCCGGGTTTATGAAATTAACACCATCATTCTGGTTCATGAGAATATAAGCTCCTCTGTCAGAGAAGAGCTCTTGGTGGCCCTCAGGTCCTACCCGGGGCTCTACACAGACCAGGAGCTGGCCAAGCTTGTTTCAAGGGTGACCGCGGTGTATAAAACAAAAAGATTCCTTTTGGACAGCTGGATTTTTGACAAGTAAGGAGAAAGTATTGCATTGCACAGTTTATACTCATTTCTACTCTGACCTAAACATGTGACCTCTGGTTGTGTTAATATAGGTACTTGTGTCAGAACCTCAGAGACGTGCACGTATTCATTTTGATGCCTGCCGTTGTTTCTGCCAACAGTGGAAACAATCAATACAAGGTTTTTGCTTGCACGACGAACATATTATGGGTTCTTATAAAAGCTACCTGATGGTATTTATAGTCTAACCCTTTGTCACCAAGGCACAAATGAACAAGGCTCTGGGCCTCTGCTGTGTGGAGATGTACCAGCCTTGGTTCAATCAGTCTTTGGCAGAAGCTGCTGCTCACTGCCTGAAAAACATTTATCCCAATTGTAAGTTAAGACTGCAAAAATCTTTTTATTTCTATTCAATGGCAATGATGGTAAGATAACTATGGTTTTCCCCTTCAATTCAGTGAAAATACAAGGCTCACAAGATGGCCTGGCCGTCGCTATGGCAGGAATCCACCAGTCTGCATATCAATACGCTTCTGTTCTTCTGATGGCACAGCCTTTCAGCCCTTACACATTTATGGCCTTCATTTCCCACTTTGGTTACCTCTGCAACGTTATGCTCAGTGAATTGGAGAGCCGATCCAAAAGGTAGTGAGTTTCCTCATTTTACTCTTCCAAATATTCTGCCTTTGTGTTGCGCTGTCTCAATCTAATAGTGACTTTTATAAGACCCCAGCGGTTAGCATTGATGCTAGTCCTGACAAAAAATTTTTTTTTGTATTTGTTGTGATCGGTAAAAATAAGTGCTCCGCTATGATGAATATTTTATTTCAATAGACTTAACACTGGTCTGTCTCATTTGGATGCACTGGACAACACTGCCATGAAGTACAAGCAAGAGTTAATGAGGATGCAGGGAATAGTTGCTGAGATACAGCAGGTAGAGTATTTACACTTCTAACCATAACTGGATACATTATATCAACTCCAGCGCAGAAGTTAAATGTGGTGCATATTGTATCATCTCCTTTTTTTTTTTTTTTAATATTACTTAATATTTACAGTCAGTCTGTGTTTCTCCTGTCATGGCACATTTTCATTACTGGATTGGTATTCAGCTTGTGCTCCCCTCACCTTTATCTTGTTTCAGCGTGTGGATGAGCTCCTTGGAGCCATAAATGACCAGAAGACTTTGCTTCATAAAGCTGAAAAGAATTGTGCTAAACAGGAGAGAAAAATACAAATCCTGGAAGACCGCATTGCTGAATCTGAGAACGAGGTGAACACATGAAATATCTGTTTCCAAGAGCTCAATGATGACACAATGCCAGTTCATAAAGTAGTGATCATTTTCACTCATTCTTCCCAGCTGAGTCCCTTTTTCCAGGCAGCACTCGATGTGCTCCATAGTCTGGATCCGTTAGACCTTGAGGAAGTGCGGCACTACCGAGATCCACCTGATGGGGTGGTGCTCGTGATGGATGCCGTTCTTTTGCTCTTTGATCGACCATCTGGCTGGGCCAATGCAAAAAAACTCTTTGGACAATGCAACTTGTATAAGGTATCTTTTAAAAGCATTAACCACTACTAATTTCTACAAATTTGCCATATTTGACACATGACGGATTCATTATATTTGAAAACGATACTACAGTTGTGCCTCCCAAGGGTTGAACGCATGGATACGGACAATTTACCATTGGGAATGATGAAAATTCAATGAATCGGTTGCAGGGTAAAAAAAAAAAAAAAAGAAAAATCCATATACAGTAACATTTTTAACAAACATGAATGTGCATGAATACAATTAAGCATTCTAAAATAAAACAACATTATTTGCTCTCATTGTGAGCTCTGGTGAAATGCAGTCACACATGACAGCGTTTTGAATGCTGAAGAATTTTTGAGGCCCCTAAATTGTGGTCAAATTCGCAAAAGTACAAACCTACACCCTCTAAATGTATTTTAATTGCAGATGGTCTTTCTTTGGCTTAACACTTTGCAATTCTTCTTTTTTTTTTTTTAAACCCAGTGCCTGGAAACATTTGACTTCTATAGCCTTACAGACATACAAATGCTACAACTTGGTGAGTTAATTCAAAACCCCCTGTTTGTGCCGGAGTGCATCCGCGAGGTGAGCAACGCCTGCGAGACTCTCTGCCGCTGGATCCTTGCTGTCAACAATTGTGGCTCGAAGAGATACCAACTGATGGTCAGAAAGCAGCTTGACTTAATGCTTGTAAGGGCACAAGATCAACTTGAGCAGATCAAAGATTACATGGGGGAAATCCACCGTTGCCTCGAAGAGCTCGGTGTTCAGCTCCAGCCGGTGCAGGAATTGCTGGATGAGCAACTCGTGCTTCTACACAAAGCTGAGTGCCTGGAGAGAAATGCGGCTAATGCTGTGAAACTCTTGTTGAAACACACAAGAGTGTGGAGGGCTGAAGCTCAGGTAACACTGAAAATACACAAATACAGCATCTTAGACCATTTCCATTAAAAATAAATAAATGGCATAGAAATAATTTCTTCTGGGGAAAAATGCACCCAAAGTGCGCGTGTACGTGAACATGAGATGAGGACTCTTACCTTTACTTACAAAGCATGTGACTTGGTCGAGATGTATCAGTTCAACATACATCCTTGATGCCAAGTCCTGTTTAATCAGGGCTTTAGTGGCGTCTTCATTAAAAGGTGCAAGTCAATACTTGGGTCAAATTGGTATCTGTTACTGTGCTGTAATTTTTTTTTTTTTTTTGCCTAATTCAGGATGCACAGTTGCAGAGACAATGCTTACCAGGAGACGCCATGGTCCTAGCCGCCATCATCTCATATTTGGGCCCCTTTGCAGCTGATGTACGCACCGAATTGCTGAGCAAATGGAGGGTGTTGTGCCAGACAGGAATTATCGATTCAAATCCCACAGACCCCAGAAGCTTCCTGTTCACGTCCTCTGACCCGGCAACTGCTCAGCCAATATCGGGTTTTCCCGTCACTCTGTCCGGGACTCTGCAGCCTCTTCTGTGTCGGGTGTTGGGTGTGAAAGACTGGCCGCCTCATGAAACGGCGACCACCAGATTGGTACTGAAGTTGATGCTGTGGGGCTGCAGGAGTAGTTGGGTTAAATACTGGCCTCTACTGGCTGACACCAAGCATCATCTGGAGATCAATTCTAAAAATGGAGTCATAACAGGTTCGTGTCTTGTTGGTCACAAGTTGGTAGCGTGCTTGTTTCGGTTGCTTTTGCCCATTCGAGACCATTACAGGTCAGGATGAGATCAGAAATTGAAATGCTACTGAAGAAACACGTTTTGTCGATTTTACAGGCGAAACAGGAGACGATGTGAGTCTTGGGAAGGAGTTTGAGTGTGACATCGTGGTTTGTGCTGATGATCCAAAGCTCATGTGCCACTTGGACCTGGCTGCTGAGAAAGGTAACTTAAACCGGGAACTGGAATCATCGCACGGAAGAACCACTCAATTTGAAAGTCCATGAAATTTTACAATTGGGAATTCGACCAAAATTCTGGAAGTCCAAATGTCAGAAGTCAAACTGCCATTATCCCTGACATCTGGAATAAAATTTACGACGTATATAAACATGAAATACGTCTCCGTCCGGGCTGTTTAGTAAGATACTGTATAGCTAAGTCGACCATAGGCGGGGCAATTTTATTTGTAGAGCGCCATTTCTACACAAGACAAAAAAAAAATTGTGCTTTACTGACGCAGATACATAATTAAAATTAAGATTAAATGAAAAGGTAAAGATTATGTACGATGAACACACTGGTTATCTTTTTCATTTCATTTTTTTTCTCTGGGGAAAAAATACGTTTTAAAACAAACATATTTAAGGTTGACCAGTTTTCAAGAACGGAATGCGTTCAAACTCAAATGTTCCATATTTGGAATTGCCGGGTGCATCTCAATAAATGTGAATATATGGGAATTCATTTCACTATTTTAATTCAAAAAGTGAAGCTTATGCTGAGACCGAGACAAGACGGAGTAAAAATGCCTTCTCTTCGAAGATGAGACAGACACCCTTGAAGAGTGCTGTCGAGACCAAGACGGATTTCGAGAAGTGCAACAGAAAACCAAATTCACCACCTCCTCAAGAAATAAGAATATTACATTAACTATTAAACAGATTTTAAATGTGCCACTTAAGTCGGAAGTATCATAAATTGAATGAATCTGTGTAACGTAAATTCCACTTCATGAATTAAACGAATGAAACAAATGACATTTTGGATGATGCTCTTTGAGAGGTACCTACATATCCTGTTTTTATTGCAGGCTTGAAAATCCTGGTTACTCACATAGAGCGAGTATCAGTAAGTCCAGAGTTTCTCGCTACTTTGGCCCGCCCTGCTGCGAGTCGCCCCCCAGGGTCAAAACCTACTGCCCACCAGACCCACCCACAGTTCTGCCTTTTGCTCAGCACCCACTATCCTGCCCGACTTCTCAGCAGTGGTAGGAAGCAACAACTAGAGAGTTCTCTTCTTCCGGGAAAACATGGATTTTGAAATAGACCCCAAGAAGCGAGAGCTAATTGTGCTTTCTTCCTGCTCAGCCATCCATCCATCCGTGCTGGCTCAGGTGGATGTGGTTGACCTCTCGCCAAGCTCAGATCAGATCCAGGAACTCATGCTGACTCAGCTACTGCAGTCGGAGTGCAAAGTGCTGCTGATTCAACACCTGCGGATGCAGAATGACAAGCAGCTGCTGCAGAAGAAGCTGGTGACGGAGGAGGTGAGTCAGGCAGGCGTTGACCGTACCACAGTATTCCTCTCACTACTTCAAGTCATTGGTTCCCTCATTATATGGTGGCATCACTCACGTTTGTATCCTTTCTGCCTGTCGCTATCATCATTCATCATATCATCATATCAGCGTTGAGCTGAATCAGTTCTTGCTTGAACGAGCTAATTATACAATTACGCACACTCAGATTTAGATAATCAAACAATCAAATTTGCTCTTCCCAATTTCTGAGTTTAGACTGGCAGTTACTCCAAATCAAACAAACTAACGAAATACATAAATAATTACCGGTAAGCATTAAAAAAAAAAAAAAATTGTATTTCATACATAATTCCTATGTGAGTAACTGAAGATCCTGTTCCTCACCTGTTATCGTTTGACATTTTAAAAATTTCAAAAAGGTAATACATTTAATGGGATGTCCATGAAACATATTAGTTTTTTATTATAAATAATGAATGAAAAATGGTAATTAAACATTGTTTAAGATTATTTTTCAAGTTAAATCATTGCTCAATTCTAATTAAATTAACTACACCAGTCAACACCAAATTTTAATTAGATTTAAAAAATGTTGAAATGTTTTTGAGATATCTTCCTTTTTGTTATTAAATTTGATAAATAGATTTTACAATGAATTAGCCAAGACATTTCAGAATTGTTTTTACATTATTATTATTATTATTATAATACAAGTATAAAAAAGAACTTGCCTTGGATCTAAAAAGTCCACACCCCCCTTTTCAAATGGCATGTTTTTGTGCTAAAACCAAGACCAACATAAACCATTTCAAAACTTTTTCCACCATTCAACCTGTAACCTGTACAGCTCATTTAAAAAAACAAAACGAAATATTCACGACAGGGGAAGAAACATAAACAACTCAAATAATGTGGTTGCACAAATGTGCACACTTTGGGGATGTGGCTGTGTTCAGAATTATGAAATCACATTAAATGGGAGTCAGCACACACCTGCCACACCATCTTAAAATGAATTTCAATTTTTAGCGTGAATGAAATTACATGTAACTTGACAATACTCCGTCTTTTTGTAGGACTCTGTGATGGACTCAGTCCTGCAGTCCGACACCACACGAATGCAAGCGCCCGAGTTCCTCACCCAAGTGGCTGAGGTTCAAGAATCAATGTCTTGTGTCCGGACTGAGTTGCAGCTGGTTGATGAGAGGAAAGAATTCCTGGAGCCCCTGCTGGCTGCTCCCCAGCAGTTGATAAAGCTGGCTTGGCTCTTCTACCAGGCTTTGCAGGAGCTGTCCCGCCTATCCCCTGCCTATTACTTTCCATTATCCGCCTTTATGGCAGTGATGAAGGAGGCCTTCGCTGAGAAGGCGAGTAGGCTTGTGTCATATGGCACCGGGAAAGTGATGGGAGGAGTAATACCGGAGATACGGAACAAGATGGTGGCAAAATTGATGTTCTACTACCGGCCATGTCTCTTTCGAAGCCACCGTGCTGTTTTCAAGCTGTTGGTGACTTTGGCTGTGATGCACACCAACCAACTCTGCTCTTTACCGGAGAGGACAGCTTTCTTATTGGGATTCAAAGATATTCTTGTTCCTCCAGCTCTACATTCCCCAAAGGACAATCGAATATCCCCTGAGGGTGACTCTGACCTCCTCGTTTTAGAAAGGATCCCAGACTTTACAGGATTGACCGCTTCTCTGACCTCCTCGCGCAATGAGTGGCAAGATTACCTGCGCTTGCCTTCCACCGTCATAACAGAACCGGTTCCCTGCGGATCTCACCGCCATCTGTCCTTGATGCAGCGCGCTCTCCTTTTGAAGACCTTGCACCCGCACTCCACAGAAGAGCTCGCTGAGGCCATGGCGGCTTGCCAGTTCCGCATACCTCGCAACCCATCAGTGCCTCATTGCGGGAACCCAGGGGCTCTTTACAAATTTCTTGTGGAGCACAAGGGACCCATCATCCTAACATGGCCTTGTCCATCCAAAGATAAGTGGACAAGCATTAAGCCTCTCCACTTAGTGAAGCTCTTGGCCTCCAAGGCCACAGAAACAAAGGAGGTAAGGATAACGGGTTTTCATGGGATATATATCATTGACGTATTATTATTTTTTTAAATAATCAATATTTGCGGTCCAGGTGAAAATCATTTTTGCTGGAGGACTTTGTGACCAAGACTTCATCATCTGCACTCTGGAAAAAACAGTCCGAGACGGTCACTGGTTGGTTTTTAATAACTGTCACCTGGTGGAGCATTGGGATGCTAAACTCGTGGCACGTTTCAATCAGCTGTTTTCCCCTTTTGGAGGTAAGAGTGTTACGTCGGATAATGGAAATTCGATCAGTGCGACCGCCATAAAGCAGTCAGGGACAGAAAAACGGCTTGCCAGATGGCCATTTTGCAATGCTGCTTATGTCAATCGGCGAGCCCAAAAAAAAAAAAAAACAACTCCACAAACCTGCCTAAATGCTGATGACCTCATGTCTTTCTGAATCATACCTTTAACGAAATCGAGAAAAACCCCAACTTTTTATTGACTCTTGGCAAACCCTCTCGGCTAATTGAACTCTGCCTCTTAATTTCCACAGCAACAAAGCACATAAATATTCCTCATCCAGACTTCCGAGTGTGGTTTCTAACTGAAGAAACTACTCAGTCCTTCCTACCCGGTACGTTTCCTAATTTATCACTTCTCCCCTTGTGGTGATCTTAATGAATTTTTTTTAACATGAGAGACCACCAGACATCAAGTGGAAAAAAACGGCAAATGTATGCGGCGTAAAGATTTTTGTTCCTCTGTGTATACATTGCACCTCATTTCTTTTGTCGCCACATTTGAAGAGATACTTGCCTCTGTTGTTATAATGATTATGAACCTGGTGTAAATTTCATCCAGCATCAGTGCGATTGCATGGCCTGCCTCTGGCTTGTGACTCCTCCTGGACCGTGAAAGAAGAGTTGAGCTGCTCCTTACAATATTTGTCATCCGTCGCTCAGTGTCACTCGGAAAACCTGGCCGACAGCACACAGCTCCTTCTGCGCTGCGCAACTTTCCACTCTGTGTTGGTACAGAGAGAGGCCTACAAATACTTGGGCCAGGCCAGAATCTACGGCTGGTGAGAACTCAAAACATGTTGTGACTAAAGTTGCTGATGATAAACGTTACAGTGCATTTGAAAATACAGAAATCTTCAAGATTTGTTTGTTTGTTTTGTTTTGTTTTTCTTCACTCATTTCGACATGGAGGAGCCAGTCAGATCTTCTAGCTTTGGCGGACGTACTCATTTCTTCCGCCAGTCTGTGCCACGACAAGAGAAAAGCTTTGCAGTACATTGCAGGTAATGCAACATGGGCATGAAGTTGAGCCAGGGGACATATTATGGTAAATCATTTTTTAGGAGTCAGTGTGTGCGAGAGTATTTTTTTTTTTGATTGTGTGAAAGTATTACAGCAGTGTAGAAGTCGCTTGCATGTGACGTCACTTGCGCTTTGTATTTTTCCGCTCACCATCTTCGGTGGATAGCATTCGACTGGACTGTTCATTTGATCGCAAAACACGCTTCTCGGCTGTTCTTAAAATGATGTGCTGTTGCTGCCTCGTTGGGTGTCATCATGCCAAGAGTGAAAAAGGTTGAAATTCCATATGTATTGGAGCATTTTAGTAGTAAGTGTGAGAGCTTTCACTTGTGTGTGTGAGAGTGTTTCAGTTGTGTGTAGGCGAAATAAATTTCAGTCGTGGGAGTGAAAGGATTTTTCTATCAGAAGTATATGCGACGGGGGGGAAAAAAAATCTGAAATTTCTGTCCGACTGAGCATTTCAGTAATGCATGCAAATGAAAAAAATTGTGTAGTGTGCATATGAGAGCATTTAAGTGGAGTGTATAAATTATGAAATATGTCCCTCATGACCTTTCACTCCAAGCTGTACTGAAAGTTGACTCACTGTGATAGTTTAAGCATGTTTATTTTCATTTTAATTTTGACATTTCCAGTCCACCTTGTGCATGGCGGCCATGTTTTGGAGTCTGTGGATTCAGAGGTGTTGCAGAACACTGCAGAAACCTGCTTCAGCGCTGCACCATCTCTGGCCAGCGGGCCACACATGCTCGCCAATGTCATCATCAGCACTGAGCACCGAGGTAACGTGACACAGTTTGCAATAATTCTCTCAAGTCAAGTCGAAGAATGTTTTGCATGATAGCATTAGCAACTGCGCTAGCATACACAGTGTGTATGTGTCAGTCAACTAGGGCTGGGCACTACAGCCTGAAAATAAAATATTTGTTTATTTTCACAATAATCCATGATTCGTTTTTCACCTCTTTGCCCATAGCAAAAGAAAATGACAGTTACATGATTCAAAAGTTTTGCTTTTTCATGCCCTTAGATTTTGACCAAATCCAGCGAATCCTGCTGCCGCAGCTGCTGCGTGGCGTGGACATCAGCGATCCTCTTCTGTTGGGTTTCAGTGCTGATGTGGAAGCTGAAATAGTAAAAATCAACAGTCACAATCTGAACAAGATGCTCCAGGCCTCCCAGACTCCTCAAGGGCTGGCCTCATGTTCTCGCAGCGGGCTGGCGATGCTGCCGGAACTTAGCCAGGCTACAGAGCGTCTGCGCGCGCTGCAGGATTACCTCACACACCAAAACGAAATCCGATCAAGAAACTCCGGAGCTGTTTTCCAGAGTCCCCTTTATGACTTCCTTCTGGCCGAGTGGCATGAGCTGAGCGGCTCGGTGTCCTCACTGCTCTCTCGGCTCCAACAGCCACTTCGATACATGACGGCGACCTTCCTGTCCCTGCCCACGCTCACTGCATTGTCGCGCATGCAGAGACGGGCGGAGCTGCTCAGCGCTTATCTGTGGCGCGACAACAATTTGGCACCTCGCGCCGCCTACCGACTGTCTGCTTTTGCCAATGCCAAGGGCTTTCTGGTGGCACTGAGGAGAAAGGCCGCTCAAGTGCATCATAAGTACATCAGTGATATCGCTCTGCAGATCGAGGTAATGCATCACTGGGGAACACAATTTTTGTTGAGTTAGGTTTGGCCGCCGTTTTTTTATTTATCCAAAACTGATCTCAGTTTTTCTCTTAACATGTTTTTGAGGTGTATGATCCCTGTTTTCTAGGTGGGGAAAAAGAAATAAGTGTGTGTATATGTAAATAAAACACTCAAGTTTCTCATTCTCCACCAATTTTTTTGTTTTGTTTTATTTTTTTATTATTTTTTTTTACATTACCGTCCTGGGAGAAAACAAATTTGATGCGTTATACTTATTCTTTTTTTTTGGTTGCAATTGTGGTATCAGTGCCCCAGATTTAGTTTTGATCAGTATAAAAATTTAACAAAACACATTTTTTTCCCCCTGAATTGTTCCTGAGTGATACTGATGGTTAAAATCGCAAGATATTTTCCATTAAAAAAGTCATTTAAAATTTAGAAATTAGGGACAAAAATTTCCCCATGTGCAATAAATCTATCATGTTTTAGTTTTACTTTTTTGAAATTATCTATGAAATAAATGATCATCTCTGATTTTCTGTTTCATTAAAATGAGTTAGTTCTTTCAATAGAAAAATAAGGAAAGCATTTGAAAATAGTTTACATCTCTACAGTGGTCATCTCAGCCCTGATATATTTTTTTCCTGCCTAAATATAGCAACACTGACTTTTCACCACTGAGAGGATAACCGTCTTCTCATCCTTCCAGGTTCGTGACGATCCATTATTCACCCCACGTCCAAAAGATATAGTGGACTTGTGTGACCTGGAACTAAGAGGAGCATCGTGGGACGTGCACAGGACAGCCTTACAGAACTCGCTCTCTCCACAGCCCTGCCTCATGCCTCTCATTTGCATCAGGGCACAAGTGAAAGATGCACACTTCCCGCGTCCCCTGAGCGCTGATCAAGTTTATCATTGTCCGATTTATTTGGAGGATTTGAACACTGGAGAGGAAGGGCGAGATGACTTGAGCATTGTCACAACGGTTCCGCTTCCTACCGAGTTAGAGCCTTCCTTATGTAGTTTACGGAAGGTTCGGCTAGTGAGCAGGCTTTGTGATGCCGAGGTTTGTTCTTTGCCTTTTACGCAGTGATCCCGTAACAAAGCGGAAAACTAAGCTCTTTTACAGTGGCGAGTGATACAACATGGAAGTGTGCAACTGAAATCCTTTTTTTTTTTTTTTTTTATTGTACAAAATTATTTATTGACACACAAATGTATGTCTGTAGTGTTGGACTAAGAGCTCTTCAGAATATATTCATCCATGTTGCTTTTTCATTAAAAAGGTTCTCTAGTCATAATGATAGCTGACAACCATTTTGTTTGATTTATTACGAAACGGCATCGGCAACATCATACTTCTTATTGGACTGTCATATATTTGAATCTGAAAATGTCATGCTATTACTCATTCTAATAATGATTGATAACACGTTGCTCCCTTTGTCAGACTATTAATCATTTTAGGCTGGACTATGAGACCTTTTCAACTTTACAAGTTGGAGGTAGACTGGCAACCTTCTGTGAACTGTGTTTTTGCCATCTGCCCGGACCTTTTCCTCCTCTTCCATACTTCAGCTCTTTCCGCGACTTCACTAACCTTCAATGTCTTTTAAAAAGTGCACACTTCATTCGTAACGTCATTCGTAACGTGGTGGAATCGCGATACCATTTCTTGTTGAGTATGATGAATAAGTTATTTTAAACAATAGGTAGTGGGCCTTCTTAAGTCCTGCTCTTCTGACTCATCCTCTAGGCAACATGGACAGACACCACTACGAAACATTCGAAAAGTTCGGCAATGACACTTTCCTGCTGCACCTGGACAACGGCCGGGCGTGAGTACAGCATTCCTACCATGTCCGGTGTCCCAAGCGACATGATGCTGTAACTATGTTGTCGTTGCAGATTCGGGCGCCACTCCAAAGACGAGCCATCCATCTTGGTGCCATTAGAGCAGTGTTGCAGGTACAAATACGCAATAAATGATTATTTGTGCCGTCACTGTCTCCCAGACTTTTTTTTTTTTTAAGTACAGGTGCCCATCCCTGCGTGAGAAGTTCCAGTAAAAGCTTTAACCACAAATCTGATCCCAGTTCCCTCTTCTCGTTCATCCCTCTTCTTCTAGAATCCGTCGTTCCACCTGGCTCCGCCTGCGCCTCCTGTCCCTGCCGCAGTATCGCCTCAGTGACGTCATGCGGGCCTCACTTTCCCAAGACCCCCTGCATGGCGTGGCCCCGCTGCTGACAGAGCCCCATCTTGCCGCCCTCGATCGGCGCTTGAAAACCGTGCTGGATGCTGTAAGTCGTTGCATGGAGAAGCGGAGTGAGGGCGGGGGTGCCGAGGTCATATACGACGACATCGGCCAGCTGAAGGACATGTAGACTCCCGCTGTGTCCAGACAACAATTCTTCAAAAAGGTTTCAAGCTGTTTATTGCCTCTTGCAGTCAAGGTTTACTGTCATACTAAAAAGATGTGTCTTTAAAACCAACCACATGACTTTCTTTGCCTTCGGAAAGTCTCCTAGCTTCCTGCTAACACAATGCAAAAACGCCATAGCTGGGCGAACGAAACACCAATGTTGCTCTGTTCTTATAACCTGCAAGCAGCAGATATTTGAACACAAGTAGCACAGCCCACACATGTAAACTTATCATCTAAAAACTCACACGGGCATTTATTCGTTGTCATCTCTGAAAAGCAGTAATATTGTGAAACTTTATTGAAACTCCAAATGCTCTCTCCACCTCCTCTACTGCAAGGCAAATGCCGTGTAATGTACAGCAAACATTGACTGGAGTGTTCGGTTTTACCGGGACATATTCGTCAAATGGTTGAAAAGTTGAAGTTAAGGCTCTTCGTTGCTTTTTTAACCATGGTTACCACCATTTTTATGTATGGGTATAATAAAGCCAGTCGTTTTTAATCACAAAAATCTAATGAGTCTGCGTCACAGCTCGTTGGCCAGCTGGCTCTCCTCTGCCTCCTTTCCTTTCAGGCTTGCTAATCAATAATTCACCTGGCAGCTCATATCGATGGCACCTGCTCCCTTTTCTCATGCCCTTGCCCGCTCTAATCCACAGGCTGAGATGAATTTTCATCGCAAGGGGATCTGGTGAAAGACAAAAGGATTTCTTTTTGTTTGACGTTTTGAGTGTGTCAGACATTCGGAGGAGAGTAGAATTGAAGAAAAGAAGGCGACTGGTAGTGCTTCAGGTTGCTTACACCCCGTCGAAGTGCACAAGTTTGAATGGGCGTACAGACTCCCCATTGTCCTCTTTTGAAGCTATTACATATTTGAATTTCATATTCGCTCTCCGGTCGGGCAGCATGTCAGGAACCAGCAGTGACCAGCTGCACAGATCAACCTTATCTGTCTATTCCGTGAGTACCAACTTTTGTTTTCTGTCTCTCAACACATTTTGGTTGTGCGAATTAAGAGCAGAACTTGCAGACGGTCATGCGTGTTTTTGTTAAACCGTAGAACCTGATGGAACATTTCAACCCTGGCCTTCAGAAGCTCGTTGCGTTGGGTAACAGCTATGTCAAAGCTTTCCAGGGTAGGTGTGAACAGAGAAGAGCAAAAGGGATGACAATTGAGTGTAGTTTGTGCAATGTTGGAGTAGTGGTTAACACACCTGCACACGTATTACACATTTTAATTTTGTCGTAACAATCTCAGAGTTTCCAACATGGTGTAACTGTTTCATATGTTTTCTGTGTGTGTTTACAGCATTAGGTGTTTGTAGTGAGGCCTACTTCAGCGCTGTAGCCAAAATGGGCGACCAGGCGATTCACACACTAACTTCCCGCTCCCTTGGTAAATTATGATGATCGAGGGGGGGGGGAAAAATCCTGTCATGACTGTACACTTGTGTAAGCGCATGAGTGGCTTCCATTATTTTCCACTTGCGTCACTTTCACGATGACCACCGGGACCTGTCGTCGTATTCAGTCCCACGTGGTTGGTGCTGTTGATGAGAGCGCACGTGCTTCTGTTACTTTAGATAACTTGAGAAGGTCAGCGCACTGCAGCTTGATGAGTGGCCCTATTGAGTGACGCACACTAAATTATTGAGAGAGCTTCTTTTTTTTTTTGTTTTAAGACATGCTCACTCAGTCAGCCCCAATCTACCTTCCTGTTTCCACACCAGCAGCACATTGCTTTTGGAAGGTTCAGTTTACCACTTGGTCGGAAGCCATTTTTATTTATTTATTTAGTGATTTGGTGATTTTATGCCTTTTTTAGATTCCCCCCCCCCCCCCCC